>JAQOWZ010000369.1:0-50396 GCA_035578165.1 Stenolophus ochropezus
ACGCGCTATCTCAGAGTCATGTTTATGAATGTATTAACAAAAATATCCATTTCAAGAATATGTAAAATCTGACTTTATTTTGGTAAAAAATCATATAAATATTTGCTTCCGCGCCCGAAATTTATGATTTTTCATCTTAGTTTAGGTAAAAGAAAACATTGCAACAAGAACATTGCTATTTCAAGTGTGTTAGGTATTCTAGAATCCAGCCAATGAAGCTTACAATATACAACGTAGTCATCAAAAATAGGTAAAATCTTACTTTATTTTTGTGAAAAATTAAATAAATATTTGCTTCCGCGCTCGAATTTTATAATTTTCATCATATTTTATCCATAATATAGGTCCAAAAGCATGTTTATGAACGTTTTAACAAAAATATCTATTTCAAAAATATGTAAAATCTGACATTATTTTTGTAATAAATCATATAAATATTTGCTTCCCGCGCCCGAATTTTATGATTTTTCATCATATTTTAGCTAAGAGAAAACAATGCAACAAGAAAATTTCTATTTCAAGTGTGATAGGTATTCTAGAATCCAGCCCATGTAGCTTACAATATACAACGTATTCATCAATAAAAGGTAAAATCTGACTTTTTTTTTGTAAAAAATCATATAAATATTAGTTTGCGCGCCCGAATTTTATAATTTTTTCATCATATTTTATCCGCAGCATAGGTCCAAAAGCATGTTTATGAATGTTTTAACAAAAATATCCATTTCAAGGATAGGAAAAATCAGACTTTATTTTTGTAAAAAATCATATAAATATTTGCTTCCGCGCCTGAATTTTATGATTTTTCATCATACTTTAGGTAAAAGAAAACATTGCAACAAGAAAATTGCTATTTCAAGTGTGTTAGGTATTCTAGAATCCAGCCCATGTAGCTTACAATATACAACGTATTCATCAGAAATAAGTAAAATCTGACTTTTTTTTGTAAAAAATCATATAAATATTTGTTTGCGCGCCCGAATTTTATAATTTTTCATCATATTTTATCTATAGTATAGGTCCAAAAGCATGTTTATGAACGTTTTAACAAAAATATCCATTTCAAAAATATGTAAAATCTGACATTATTTTTGTAAAAAATCATATAAATATTTGCTTCCGCGCCCGAATTTTATGATTTTTTCATCATATTTTAGCTAAAAGAAAACATTGCAACAAGAAAATTGCTATTTCAAGTGTGTTAGGTATTCTAGAATCCAGCCTATGTAGCTGACAATATACAACGTATTCATCAAAAATAGGTAAAATCTGACTTTTTTTTTTGTAAAAAATCATATAAATATTTGTTTGCGCGCCCGAATTTTATAATTTTTTCATCATATTTTATCCGCAGTATAGGTCCAAAAGCATGTTTATGAATGTTTTAATAAAAATATCCATTTCAAGAATAGGAAAAATCTGACTTTATTTTTGTAAAAAATCATATAAATATTTGCTTTCGCACCCGAATTTTCTGATTTTTCATCATATTTTAGCAAAAAGAAAACATTGCAACAAGAAAATTGCTATTTCAAGTGTGTTAGGTATACTAGAATCCAGCCCATGCAGCTTACAATATACCACGTATTCATCAAAAATAGTTAAAATCTGACTATCTGACTTTTTTTTTGTAAAAAATCATATAAATAATTGCTTCCGCGCCCGAATTTTACAATTTTTCATCATATTTTATCCACAGTTTAGGTCCAAAAGCATGTTTATGAATGTATTAACAAAAATATCCATTTCAAAAATATATAAAATCTGACTTTATTTTTTTAAAAAATCATATAAATATTTGCTTCCGCGCCCGAATTTTATAATTTTTTATCATATTTTATTCACAGTATAGGTCCAAAAGCATGTTTATGAATGTTTTAACAAAAATATCCATTTCAAGAATAGGTAAAATCTGACTTTATTTTGGAAAAAAATCATATAAATATTTGCTTCCGCGACCGAATTTTATAATTTTTCATCATATTTTATCCATAGTATAGATCCAAAAGCATGTTTATGAACGTTTTAACAAAAATATCCATTTCAAAAAATGGTAAAATCTGACTTTATTTTTGTAAAAATTAAAATAAATATTGGCTTCCGCGCTCGAATTTTATAATTTTTCATCATATTTTATCCATAGTATAGGTCCAAAAGCATGTTTATGAACGTTTTAACAAAAATATCAATTTCAAAAATATGTAAAATCTGACTTTATTTTTGTAAAAAATCATATAAATATTTACTTCAGCGCCCGAAATTTATAATTTTTCATCATATTTTAGCTAAAAGAAAACATTGCAACAAGAAAATTTCTATTTCAAGTGGGTTAGGAATTCTAGAATCCAGCCCATGTAGCTTACAATATACAAAGTATTCATCAAAAAAAGGTAAAATCTGACTTTTTTTTTGTAAAAAATCATATAAATATTTGTTTGCGCGCCCTAATTTTATAATTTTTCATCATATTTTATCCGCAGGATAGGTCCAAAAGCATGTTTATGAATGTTTTAACAAAAATATCCATTTCAAGAATAGGAAAAATCAGACTTTATTTTTGTAAAAAATCATATAAATATTTGCTTCCGCGCCCGAATTTTATGATTTTTTATCATATTTTAGCTAAAAGAAAACATTGCAACAAGAAAATTGCTATTTCAAGTTTGTTAAGTATTCTAGAATCCAGCCCATGTAGCTTACTATATACAACATATTCATCAAAAATAGGTAAAATCTGACTTTTTTTTGTAAAAAATCATATAAATATTTGTTTGCGCGCCCGAATTTTATAATTTTTCATCATATTTTATCCGCAGTATAGGTCCAAAAGCATGTTTATAAATGTTTTAACAATAATATCCATTTCAAGAATAGGAAAAATCTGACTTTATTTTTGTAAAAAATCATTTAAATATTTGCTTCCGCACCCGAATTTTATGATTTTTCATCATATTTTAGCTAAAAGAAAACATTGCAACAAGAAAATTGCTATTTCAAGTGTGGTAGGTGTTCTAAAATCCAGCCAATGAAGCTTACAATATACAACGTATTCATCAAAAATAAGTAAAATCTGACTTTTTTTTGTAAAAAATCATATAAATTTTTGCTTCCGCGCCCGAATTTTATAATTTTTCATCATATTTTATCCACAGTATATGTCCAAAAGCATGTTTATGAATGTATTAACAAATATATCCATTTCAAGAACATGTAAAATCTGACTTTATTTTTGTAAAAAATCATATAAATATTTGCTTCCGCGCCCTAATTTTATGATTTTTCATTTTAATTTAGGTAAAAGAAAACATTGCAACAAGAAAATTGCTATTTCAAGTGTGATAGGTATTCTAGAATCCAGCCAATGAAGCTTACAATATACAACGTATTCATCAAAAATAAGTAAAATCTGACTTTATTTTTGTAAAAAATTAAATAAATATTTGCTTCCGCGCTCGAATTTTTTAATTTTTTATCATATTTTATCCATAGTATGTTTATGAACGTTTTAACAAAAATATCAATTTCAAAAATATGTAAAATCTGACTATATTTTTGTAAAAAATCATATAAATATTTGCTTCCGCGCCCGAATTTTATGATTTTTCATCATATTTTAGCTAAAAGAAAACATTGCAACAAGAAAATTTCTATTTCAAGTGTGTTAGGTATTCTAGAATCCAGCCCATGTAGCTTACAATATACAACGTATTCAACAAAAAAAGGTAAAATCTGACTTTTTTTTGTAAAAAATCATATAAATATTTGCTTGCGCGCCCGAATTTTATAATTTTTCATCATATTTTATCCATACTATACGTCTAAAAGCATGTTTATGAACGTTTTAACAAAAATATCCATTTCAAAAATATGTAAAATCTGACATTATTTTTTTAAAAAATCATATAAATATTTGCTTCCGCGCCCGAATTTTATGATTTTTCATCATATTTTAGCTAAAAGAAAACATTGCAACAAGAAAATTGCTTTTTCAAGTGTGTTAGGTATTCTAGAATCCAGCCCATGTAGCTTACAATATACAACGTATTCATCAAAAATAGGTAAAATCTGACTTTTTTTTGTAAAAAAATCTTAAAAATATTTGTTTGCGCGCCCGAATTTTATAATTTTTTATCATATTTTATCCGCAGTATAGGTCCAAAAGCATGTTTATGAATGTTTTAACAAAAATATCCATTTCAAGAATAGGAAAAATCAGACTTTATTTTTGTAAAAAATCATATAAATATTTGCTTCCGCGACCGAATTTTATGATTTTTTATCATATTTTATGTAAAAGAAAACATTGCAACAAAAAAATTGCTATTTCAAGTGTGTTAGGTATTCTAGAATCCAACCTATGTAGCTTACAACATAAAACGTATTCATCAAAAATAGGTAAAATCTGACTTTTTTTTTGTAAAAAATCATATAAATATTTGTTTGCGCGCCTGAGTTTTATAATTTTTCATCATATTTTATCCATAGTATACGTCCAAAAGCATGTTTATGATCGTTTTAACAAAAATATCCATTTCAAAAATATGTAAAATCTGACATTATTTTTGTAAAAAATCATATAAATATTTGCTTCCGCGCCCGAATTTTATGATTTTTCATCATATTTTAGCTAAAAGAAAACATTGCAACAAGAAAATTGCTTTTTCAAGTGTGTTAGGTATTCTAGAATCCAGCCCATGTAGCTTACAATATACAACGTATTCATCAAAAATAGGTAAAATCTGACTTTTTTTTGTAAAAAAATCTTAAAAATATTTGTTTGCGCGCCCGAATTTTATAATTTTTCATCATATTTTATCCGCAGCATAGGTCCAAAAGCATGTTTATGAATGTTTTAACAAAAATATCCATTTCAAGGATAGGAAAAATCAGACTTTATTTTTGTAAAAAATCATATAAATATTTGCTTCCGCGCCTGAATTTTATGATTTTTCATCATACTTTAGGTAAAAGAAAACATTGCAACAAGAAAATTGCTATTTCAAGTGTGTTAGGTATTCTAGAATCCAGCCCATGTAGCTTACAATATACAACGTATTCATCAGAAATAAGTAAAATCTGACTTTTTTTTGTAAAAAATCATATAAATATTTGTTTGCGCGCCCGAATTTTATAATTTTTCATCATATTTTATCTATAGTATAGGTCCAAAAGCATGTTTATGAACGTTTTAACAAAAATATCCATTTCAAAAATATGTAAAATCTGACATTATTTTTGTAAAAAATCATATAAATATTTGCTTCCGCGCCCGAATTTTATGATTTTTCATCATATTTTAGCTAAAAGAAAACATTGCAACAAGAAAATTGCTATTTCAAGTGTGTTAGGTATTCTAGAATCCAGCCTATGTAGCTGACAATATACAACGTATTCATCAAAAATAGGTAAAATCTGACTTTTTTTTTTGTAAAAAATCATATAAATATTTGTTTGCGCGCCCGAATTTTATAATTTTTCATCATATTTTATCCGCAGTATAGGTCCAAAAGCATGTTTATGAATGTTTTAATAAAAATATCCATTTCAAGAATAGGAAAAATCTGACTTTATTTTTGTAAAAAATCATATAAATATTTGCTTTCGCACCCGAATTTTCTGATTTTTCATCATATTTTAGCAAAAAGAAAACATTGCAACAAGAAAATTGCTATTTCAAGTGTGTTAGGTATACTAGAATCCAGCCCATGCATCTTACAATATACCACGTATTCATCAAAAATAGTTAAAATCTGACTTTTTTTTTGTAAAAAATCATATAAATAATTGCTTCCGCGCCCGAATTTTACAATTTTTCATCATATTTTATCCACAGTTTAGGTCCAAAAGCATGTTTATGAATGTATTAACAAAAATATCCATTTCAAAAATATATAAAATCTGACTTTATTTTTTTAAAAAATCATATAAATATTTGCTTCCGCGCCCGAATTTTATAATTTTTTATCATATTTTATTCACAGTATAGGTCCAAAAGCATGTTTATGAATGTTTTAACAAAAATATCCATTTCAAGAATAGGTAAAATCTGACTTTATTTTGGAAAAAAATCATATAAATATTTGCTTCCGCGACCGAATTTTATAATTTTTCATCATATTTTATCCATAGTATAGATCCAAAAGCATGTTTATGAACGTTTTAACAAAAATATCCATTTCAAAAAATGGTAAAATCTGACTTTATTTTTGTAAAAATTAAAATAAATATTGGCTTCCGCGCTCGAATTTTATAATTTTTCATCATATTTTATCCATAGTATAGGTCCAAAAGCATGTTTATGAACGTTTTAACAAAAATATCAATTTCAAAAATATGTAAAATCTGACTTTATTTTTGTAAAAAATCATATAAATATTTACTTCAGCGCCCGAAATTTATAATTTTTCATCATATTTTAGCTAAAAGAAAACATTGCAACAAGAAAATTTCTATTTCAAGTGGGTTAGGAATTCTAGAATCCAGCCCATGTAGCTTACAATATACAAAGTATTCATCAAAAAAAGGTAAAATCTGACTTTTTTTTTGTAAAAAATCATATAAATATTTGTTTGCGCGCCCTAATTTTATAATTTTTCATCATATTTTATCCGCAGGATAGGTCCAAAAGCATGTTTATGAATGTTTTAACAAAAATATCCATTTCAAGAATAGGAAAAATCAGACTTTATTTTTGTAAAAAATCATATAAATATTTGCTTCCGCGCCCGAATTTTATGATTTTTTATCATATTTTAGCTAAAAGAAAACATTGCAACAAGAAAATTGCTATTTCAAGTTTGTTAAGTATTCTAGAATCCAGCCCATGTAGCTTACTATATACAACATATTCATCAAAAATAGGTAAAATCTGACTTTTTTTTGTAAAAAATCATATAAATATTTGTTTGCGCGCCCGAATTTTATAATTTTTCATCATATTTTATCCGCAGTATAGGTCCAAAAGCATGTTTATAAATGTTTTAACAATAATATCCATTTCAAGAATAGGAAAAATCTGACTTTATTTTTGTAAAAAATCATTTAAATATTTGCTTCCGCACCCGAATTTTATGATTTTTCATCATATTTTAGCTAAAAGAAAACATTGCAACAAGAAAATTGCTATTTCAAGTGTGGTATGTGTTCTAAAATCCAGCCAATGAAGCTTACAATATACAACGTATTCATCAAAAATAAGTAAAATCTGACTTTTTTTTGTAAAAAATCATATAAATTTTTGCTTCCGCGCCCGAATTTTATAATTTTTCATCATATTTTATCCACAGTATATGTCCAAAAGCATGTTTATGAATGTATTAACAAATATATCCATTTCAAGAACATGTAAAATCTGACTTTATTTTTGTAAAAAATCATATAAATATTTGCTTCCGCGCCCTAATTTTATGATTTTTCATTTTAATTTAGGTAAAAGAAAACATTGCAACAAGAAAATTGCTATTTCAAGTGTGATAGGTATTCTAGAATCCAGCCAATGAAGCTTACAATATACAACGTATTCATCAAAAATAGGTAAAATCTGACTTTATTTTTGTAAAAAATTAAATAAATATTTGCTTCCGCGCTCGAATTTTTTAATTTTTTATCATATTTTATCCATAGTATGTTTATGAACGTTTTAACAAAAATATCAATTTCAAAAATATGTAAAATCTGACTATATTTTTGTAAAAAATCATATAAATATTTGCTTCCGCGCCCGAATTTTATGATTTTTCATCATATTTTAGCTAAAAGAAAACATTGCAACAAGAAAATTTCTATTTCAAGTGTGTTAGGTATTCTAGAATCCAGCCCATGTAGCTTACAATATACAACGTATTCAACAAAAAAAGGTAAAATCTGACTTTTTTTTGTAAAAAATCATATAAATATTTGCTTGCGCGCCCGAATTTTATAATTTTTCATCATATTTTATCCATACTATACGTCTAAAAGCATGTTTATGAACGTTTTAACAAAAATATCCATTTCAAAAATATGTAAAATCTGACATTATTTTTTTAAAAAATCATATAAATATTTGCTTCCGCGCCCGAATTTTATGATTTTTCATCATATTTTAGCTAAAAGAAAACATTGCAACAAGAAAATTGCTTTTTCAAGTGTGTTAGGTATTCTAGAATCCAGCCCATGTAGCTTACAATATACAACGTATTCATCAAAAATAGGTAAAATCTGACTTTTTTTTGTAAAAAAATCTTAAAAATATTTGTTTGCGCGCCCGAATTTTATAATTTTTCATCATATTTTATCCGCAGTATAGGTCCAAAAGCATGTTTATGAATGTTTTAACAAAAATATCCATTTCAAGAATAGGAAAAATCAGACTTTATTTTTGTAAAAAATCATATAAATATTTGCTTCCGCGACCGAATTTTATGATTTTTTATCATATTTTATGTAAAAGAAAACATTGCAACAAAAAAATTGCTATTTCAAGTGTGTTAGGTATTCTAGAATCCAACCTATGTAGCTTACAACATAAAACGTATTCATCAAAAATAGGTAAAATCTGACTTTTTTTTTGTAAAAAATCATATAAATATTTGTTTGCGCGCCTGAGTTTTATAATTTTTCATCATATTTTATCCATAGTATACGTCCAAAAGCATGTTTATGATCGTTTTAACAAAAATATCCATTTCAAAAATATGTAAAATCTGACATTATTTTTGTAAAAAATCATATAAATATTTGCTTCCGCGCCCGAATTTTATGATTTTTCATCATATTTTAGCTAAAAGAAAACATTGCAACAAGAAAAGTGCTATTTCAAGTGTGTTAAATATTCTAGAATCTACCCCATGTAGCTTACAATATACAATGTATTCATCAAAAATAGGTAAAATCTGACTTTTTTTTGTAAAAAATCATAAAAATATTTGTTTGCGCGCCCGAATTTTATAATTTTTCATCATATTTTATCCGCAGTATAGGTCCAAAAGCATGTTTATGAATGTTTTAACAAAAATATCCATTTCAAGAATAGGAAAAATCAGACAATATTTTTGTAAAAAATCATATAAATATTTGCTTCCGCGCCCGAATTTTATGATTTTTCATCATATTTTAGGTAAAAGAAAACATTGCAACAAGAAAATTGCAATTTCAAGTGTGTTAGGTATTCTAGAATCCAGCCCATGCAGCTTACAATATACAACGTATTCATCAAAAATAGGTAAAATCTGACTTTTTTTTGGAAAAAGTCATATAAATATTTGTTTGCGCGCCCGAATTTTATAATTTTTTATCATATTTTATCCGCAGTATATGTCCCAAAGCATGTTTATGAATGTTTTAACAAAAATATCCATTTCAAGAATAGGAAAAATCTGAATTTATTTTTGTAAAAAATCATATAAATATTTGCTTCCGCACCCAAATTTTATAATTTTTCATCATGTTTTAGCTAAAAGAGAACATTGCAACAAGTAAATTGCTATTTCAAGTGTGTTAGGTATTCTAGAATCTAGCCCATGCAGCTTACAATATACAACATATTCATCAAAAATAGGTAAATTCTGACTTTTTTAAAAAAAAAAATCATATAAATATTTGCTTCCGCGCCCGAATTTTATAATTTTTCATCATATTTTATCCACAGTATAGGTCCAAAAGCATGTGTATGAATGTATTAACAAAAATATCCATTTCAAGAATATGTAAAATCTGACTTTATTTTTGTAAAAAATCGTATAAATATTTGCTTCCGCGCCCGAATTTTATAATTTTTCATCATATTTTAGCTAAAAGAAAACATTGCAACAAGAAAATTGCTATTTCAAGTGTGTTAGGTATTCTAGAATCCAGCCAATGTAGCTTACAATATACAACGTATTCATCAAAAATAGGTAAAATCTGACTTTTTTTTTGTAAAAAATCATATAAATATTTGCTTCCGAGCCCGAATTTTATAATTTTTCATCATATTTTATCCGCAGTATAGGTCCAAAAGCATGTTTATGAATGTTTTAACAAAAATATCCATTTCAAGAATAGGAAAAATCAGACAATATTTTTGTAAAAAATCATATAAATATTTGCTTCCGCGCCCGAATTTTATGATTTTTTATCATATTTTAGGTAAAGAAAACATTGCAACAAGATAATTGCAATTTCAAGTGTGATAGGTATTCTAGAATCCAGCCCATGCAGCTTACAATATACAACGTATTCATCAAAAATAGGTAAAATCTGACTTTTTTTTGTAAAAAGTCATATAAATATTTGTTTGCGCGCCCGAATTTTATAATTTTTTATCATATTTTATCCGCAGTATAGGTCCCAAAGCATGTTTATGAATGTTTTAACAAAAATATCCATATCAAGAATAGGAAAAATCGGACTTTATTTTTGTAAAAAATCATATAAATATTTGCTTCCGCGCCCGAATTTTATGATTTTTTATCATATTTTATGTAAAAGAAAACATTGCAACAAGAAAATTGCTATTTCAAGTGTGTTAGGTATTCTAGAATCCAACCCATGTAGCTTACAATATAAAACGTATTCATCAAAAATAGGTAAAATCTGACTTTTTTTTTGTAAAAAATCATAAAAATATTTGTTTGCGCGCCCAAATTTTATAATTTTTCATCATATTTTATCCGCAGTATAGGTCCAAAAGCATGTTTATGAATGTTTTAACAAAAATATCCATTTCAAGAATAGGAAAAATCAGACAATATTTTTGTAAAAAATCATATAAATATTTGCTTCCGCGCCCGAATTTTATGATTTTTCATCATATTTTAGCTAAAAGAAAACATTGCAACAAGAAAATTGCTTTTTCAAGTGTGTTAGGTATTCTAGAATCCAGCCCATGTAGCTTACAATATACAACGTATTCATCAAAAATAGGTAAAATCTGACTTTTTTTTGTAAAAAAATCTTAAAAATATTTGTTTGCGCGCCCGAATTTTATAATTTTTCATCATATTTTATCCGCAGTATAGGTCCAAAAGCATGTTTATGAATGTTTTAACAAAAATATCCATTTCAAGAATAGGAAAAATCAGACTTTATTTTTGTAAAAAATCAAATAAATATTTGCTTCCGCGCCCGAATTTTATGATTTTTTATCATATTTTATGTAAAAGAAAACATTGCAACAAGAAAATTGCTATTTCAAGTGTGTTAGGTATTCTAGAATCCAACCCATGTAGCTTACAATATAAAACGTATTCATCAAAAATAGGTAAAATCTGACTTTTTTTTGTAAAAAATCATATAAATATTTGTTTGCGCGCCTGAGTTTTATAATTTTTCATCATATTTTATCCATAGTATACGTCCAAAAGCATGTTTATGATCGTTTTAACAAAAATATGTAAAATCTGACATTATTTTTGTAAAAAATCATATAAATATTTGCTTCCGCGCCCGAATTTTATGATTTTTCATCATATTTTAGCTAAAAGAAAACATTGCAACAAGAAAAGTGCTATTTCAAGTGTGTTAAATATTCTAGAATCTACCCCATGTAGCTTACAATATACAATGTATTCATCAAAAATAATTAAAATCTGACTTTTTTTTGTAAAAAATCATAAAAATATTTGTTTGCGCGCCCGAATTTTATAATTTTTCATCATATTTTATCCGCAGTATAGGTCCAAAAGCATGTTTATAAATGTTTTAACAAAAATATCCATTTCAAGAATAGGAAAAATCAGACAATATTTTTGTAAAAAATCATATAAATATTTGCTTCCGCGCCCGAATTTTATGATTTTTCATCATATTTTAGGTAAAAGAAAACATTGCAACAAGAAAATTGCAATTTCAAGTGTGTTAGGTATTCTAGAATCCAGCCCATGCAGCTTACAATATACAACGTATTCATCAAAAATAGGTAAAATCTGACTTTTTTTTTGTAAAAAGTCATATAAATATTTGTTTGCGCGCCCGAATTTTATAATTTTTTATCATATTTTATCCGCAGTATATGTCCCAAAGCATGTTTATGAATGTTTTAACAAAAATATCCATTTCAAGAATAGGAAAAATCTGAATTTATTTTTGTAAAAAATCATATAAATATTTGCTTCCGCACCCAAATTTTATAATTTTTCATCATATTTTAGCTAAAAGAGAACATTGCAACAAGTAAATTGCTATTTCAAGTGTGTTAGGTATTCTAGAATCTAGCCCATGCAGCTTACAATATACAACACAGTCATCAAAAATAGGTAAAATCTGACTTTTTTTTAAAAAAAAATCATATAAATATTTGCTTCCGCGCCCGAATTTTATAATTTTTCATCATATTTTATCCACAGTATAGGTCCAAAAGCATGTGTATGAATGTATTAAAAAAAATATCCATTTCAAGAATATGTAAAATCTGACTTTATTTTTGTAAAAAATCGTATAAATATTTGCTTCCGCGCCCGAATTTTATAATTTTTCATCATATTTTAGCTAAAAGAAAACATTGCAACAAGAAAATTGCTATTTCAAGTGTGTTAGGTATTCTAGAATCCAGCCAATGTAGCTTACAATATACAACGTATTCATCAAAAATAGGTAAAATCTGACTTTTTTTTTGTAAAAAATCATATAAATATTTGCTTCCGAGCCCGAATTTTATAATTTTTCATCATATTTTATCCGCAGTATAGGTCCAAAAGCATGTTTATGAATGTTTTAACAAAAATATCCATTTCAAGAATAGGAAAAATCAGACAATATTTTTGTAAAAAATCATATAAATATTTGCTTCCGCGCCCGAGTTTTATGATTTTTCATCATATTTTAGGTAAAAGAAAACATTGCAACAAGAAAATTGCAATTTCAAGTGTGATAGGTATTCTAGAATCCAGCCCATGCAGCTTACAATATACAACGTATTCATCAAAAATAGGTAAAATCTGACTTTTTTTTGTAAAAAGTCATATAAATATTTGTTTGCGCGCCCGAATTTTATAATTTTTTATCATATTTTATCCGCAGTATAGGTCCCAAAGCATGTTTATGAATGTTTTAACAAAAATATCCATATCAAGAATAGGAAAAATCTGACTTTATTTTTGTAAAAAATCATATAAATATTTGCTTCCGCACCCAAATTTTATAATTTTTCATCATATTTTAGCTAAAAGAGAACATTGCAACAAGTAAATTGCTATTTCAAGTGTGTTAGGTATTCTAGAATCCAGCCCATGCAGCTTACAATATACAACATATTCATCAAAAATAGGTAAAATCTGACTTTTTTTTTTGAAAAAAATCATATAAATATTTGCTTCCGCGCCCGAATTTTATAATTTTTCATCATATTTTATCCACAGTATAGGTCCAAAAGCATGTGTATGAATATATTAACAAAAATATCCATTTCAAGAATATGTAAAATCTGACTTTATTTTTGTAAAAAATCGTATAAATATTTGCTTCCGCGCCCGAATTTTATGATTTTTCATCATATTTTAGCTAAAAGAAAACATTGCAACAAGAAAATTGCTATTTCAAGTGTGTTAGGTATTCTAGAATCCAGCCCATGTAGCTTACAATATACAACGTATTAATCAAAAATAGGTAAAATCTGACTTTTTTCTTGTAAAAAGTCATATTTGTTTGCGCGCCCGAATTTTATAATTTTTCATCATATTTTATCCGCAGTATAGGTCCAAAAGCATGTTTATGAATGTTTTAACAAAAATATCCATTTCAAGAATAGGAAAAATCTGACTTTATTTTCGTAAAAAATTATATAAATATTTGCTTCCGCACCCGAATTTTATGTTTTTTCATCATATTTTAGCTAAAAGAAAACATTGCAACAAGAAAATTGCTATTTCAAGTGTGGTTGGTATTCTAGAATCCAGCCAATGAAGCTTACAATATACAACGTATTCATCAAAAATAGGTTAAATCTGACTTTTTTTTTGTAAATAAATCATATAAATATTTGCTTCCGCGCCCGAATTTTATGATTTTTCATCATATTTTATCCACAGTATAGGTCCAAAAGCATGTTTATGAATGTTTTAACAAAAATATCCATATCAAGAATAGGAAAAATCTGACTTTATTTTTGTAAAAAATCATATAAATATTTGCTTCCGCGCCCGAATTTTATGATTTTTCATCATAATTTAGGTAAAAGAAAACATTGCAACAAGAAAATTGCTATTTCAAGTATGGTAGGTATTCTAGAATCCAGCCCATGTAGCTTACAATATACAACGTATTCATCAAAAATAGGTAAAATCTGACTTTTTTTTGTAAAAAATCATATAAATATTTGTTTGCGCGCCCGAATTTTATAATTTTTCATCATATTTTATCCATAGTATAGGTCCAAAAGCATGTTTATGAACGTTTTAACAAAAATATCCATTTCAAAAATTTGTAAAATCTGACATTATTTTTGTAAAAAATCATATAAATATTTGCTTCCGCGCCCGTATTTTATGATTTTTCATCATATTTTAGCTAAAAGAAAACATTGCAACAAGAAAATTGCTATTTCAAGTGTGTTAGGTATTCTAGAATCCAGCCCATGTAGCTTACAATATACAACGTATTCATCAAAAATAGGTAAAATCTGACTTTTTTTTTGTAAAATATCATAAAAATATTTGTTTGCGCGCCCGAATTTTATAATTTTTCATCATATTTTATCCGCAGTATAGGTCCAAAAGCATGTTTATGAATGTTTTAACAAAAATATTTATTTCAAGAATAGGAACAATCTGACTTTATTTTTGTAAAAAATCATATAAATATTCGCGTCCGCGCCCGAATTTTATGATTTTTCATCATATTTTAGCTAAAATAAAACATTGCAACAAGTAAATTGCTATTTCAAGTGTGTTAGGTATTCTAGAATCCAGCCCATGTAGCTTACAATATACAACGTATTCATCAAAAATAGGTAAAATCTGACTTTTTTTTTGTAAAAAATCATATAAATATTTGTTCGCGCGCCCGAATTTTATAATTTTTCATCATATATTATCCGCAGTATAGGTCTAAAAGCATGTTTATGAATGTTTTAACAAAAATATCCATTTCAAGAATAGGAAAATTCTGACTTAATTTTTGTAAAAAATCATATAAATATTTGCTTCCGCACCCGAATTTTATGATTTTTCATCATGTTTTAGCTAAAAGAAAACATTGCAACAAGTAAATTGCTATTTCAAGTGTGTTAGGTATTCTAGAATCCAGCCCATGCAGCTTACAATATACAACGTATTCATCAAAAATAGGTAAAATCTGACTTTTTTTTTGTAAAAAATCATATAAATATTTGCTTCCGCGCCCGAATTTTATAATTTTTCATCATATTGTAACGTACGTGGGTTTAACAAATATTAACCATTTATTTACTTATTGAAACATACACAATAAGAAGATACAAACATAATATTAAAGCATACAAAATGTCAGACGTCAATCAAATCCAAATTTGTTTTCCAACTGTATGTATTATTTTCCAAAAATACATGGCTACATACGATGTTCGTATCACTGTTCTCTCCTTTAGGTCGTTTCGTCCCGGAACGATCTGATATATATTCGTGTAAGTCCTTTGTAGGTTTTCTGGAGTTCATCTTCTTCACTTGATGGATTGGTCCCTTCGTAAGGTGCTAATCGATTGGAGTGGACTACTTTAGGTTTTCCTCGAGGAAGTTTCCGAATTCGATAAATTACATCCTTTATGCGTTTAATTATTTCATACGGTCCTTCCCATGATCGTTGGAGTTTCTGGGATATTCCATGCTGTCTTCTTGGATTGAAAAACCACACCAGATCTTTTGCTTGGAATATACCTTCCTGCGCCCGCAGATCGTATGCTGTTTTCATTCTGTCGCTGGCATTTCTTATATTTCTTCGAATAAGGTTATGAATTTTGTTCATTTTCTCCTTCAAGCGGATAACATAGTTATCTCCAACTACTTCCTCTTCGTGTGGTTTGCTTGCAAACTTCAGATCACACGGCAAACGCATTTCTCTTCCAAAGAGCGCGCATCCCGGAGTCTCCCCTGTTGTCTCATGGACCGAAGACCGATAGGCCATTAGAAATAGTGGAAGATGTTCGTCCCAGTCACGTTGGTTGTCCGCTATGACTTTTGTAAGGGATTTCTTTAAAGTTCTATTCACTCGTTCGACCATTCCATTTGACTGAGGGTGTAGTGCTGTCGTTCTAGTTTTCCGTATACCCAAGAGTTTACAAACTCTCTGAAAAATACCCGACTCAAAATTCCTTCTTTGGTCGGAGTGCATTTCTAAAGGAACGCCAAAACGTGGAATCAGTTCTTTTATTAAAATATTAGCGATTGTAATAGTTTCCAGATTAGGAAGTGCAAAAGCTTCGACCCATTTAGAGAAATAATCAACGACGACTAGAACATATTTATTTCCATCCTTTGTTTGTGGGAAAGGACCTGCTATGTCTATTCCTATTCTCTCAAATGGACCTCCTACATTGTATTGGTGCATGGGTGCTTTTTTTTCCCTCCTGGTCCATTTCCTGCACCAAGTTCTGACATCTTCCTTACAGTTAAACCAATAGAACCTGTCTCTAACTTTTGCTAGTGGTCTCTTTATTCCAAGATGTCCTCCTGAACTTCCGTCATGCAGGTGGCGCAGGATTTCCGGATTGTTTTTATTAGGAACAACGGTCTGTATTCTAGAAGATTTTCCATCTGCACTTTCAACGATACGCTTCAAGACTCCATCTTCCAATTGCAAAGAGTCCCACTGTATCCAATATGATTTAATCTTAGTACCCAGTGGAGCAATATCTTCCCAAGAGGGTCGACGGTCTGTTTCTTTCCAATGAATAATTTTTCCCAGGTCTGGGTCCAGGCACTGATTCTTACGGATTTCACTTGGCTGCCACGCATCGTCAACTACTGTTATTCGTCATGTTTGTCCAGCTTTTGTCTCAAGTCGAGTACAGTGACTGCAATCCAATGGGCACGGTCTTCTTGAGAGAGCGTCTGCATTTTTGTGGCTGGTTCCTGGTCGATGTTCAATATGGAAATCATATTCCTGCAGACGTTCTATCCAGCGAGTTATCTGTCCTTCTGGGTTCTTAAACCGCATAAGCCATTTCAGAGCCCCATGATCCGTTCGAAGTAAAAACCTCCGGCCGTATAAATACTTGTAGAAATGTTCAATGGCTTTTACTGCAGCTAAAAGTTCTCGCCTTGTAACACAATAATTTTGTTCCGGCTTAGACAGAACTTTACTGAAATACGCTATCACCTTCTCTTGTCCTTCCTGAACCTGGGACAGAACTCCGCCTATTCCTACATTGCTAGCATCTGTTTCTAATACAAACATTCCATTGGTACAGGGATAACTCAAAATTGGGGTCGTGGTTAACAATGTTTTTAGGCGTTCAAAAGCAGATTGACTGCATTCGTCCCATGAAAAATCTCGTCCTCCTTCGGTAAGCCTGGTTAAAGGTTTTGCTACATTAGCGAATCAAGGTACAAAGCGTCTGTAGTAGGTACATAAACCTAAGAAACTACGGAGTTCTTGAACATTCTTGGGGACTGGCCATTCTTTAACTGCATGCGTCTTTTCGGTATCTACAGCCACGCCATCTCTACTTACAATGTGGCCCAAGTATTTGACCTTTTCTTGAAAAAGTTGACATTTTTTAGAATTCAGTTTTAAATTTGCACCTTGTAATCTCTTAAAGACTTCTTCTAGGTTAAACAAGTGCTCATCGAAAGATTTTCCAATTACTATAACATCATCTAAGTAAACAAGACATGTTTTCCATGTAAGACCTCGTAGTACTGTCTCCATTAATCTCTCAAACGTAGCTGGTGCGTTACACAAACCAAAAGGCATAACTGTGAAATGCCAAAGTCCCGTGCCAACGGAAAATGCAGTCTTTTTTTATCTTTTGAGTCCATTTCCACTTGCCAATAACCATTTTTTAAATCTAAAGTGGAGAACACTTGAGATCCAAACAAAGTATCCAAGGTGTCATCGATTCTAGGCAAAGGATAGCTGTCCTTGACAGTTATGTTGTTCAGCTGTCGATAATCAACACAAAATCTGGTCGATCCGTCCTTTTTCCTAACTAACACTACTGGAGATGTCCAAGGACTAATTGAGGGTTCGACGACACCCTGCTTGTGCATGTCATTAATCATTTTTTCGGCTTCTTCTCTTCTAGAAAGCGGCAATCGTCGAGGACGTTAACGTATTGGTTGTGCGTTTCCAGTATTTATTTTATGTCTTACCACACTTGTCTTTCCATAAGAAGAAGTCTCAGTTGCGAAGATATTTTGATATTTAGTTAATAATGCTTCAACTTTAGTTTTCTGCCTGGAAGTCAGATTAGTCCTTGCAAGCTGTAATGTTTCAGTTAATTTCGAAATATCAGTATCCATGGGAATACTCTTAGAAGTCTCCCCGCAAACTATTGTAGAAACTGAATTAAACAAGGCCACCTGTGTTCCTTTTTTTAAGGTCACTGGAAAGTCATTCAAATTCATTATTCTGACAGGTGTAGATCCACTACCAGTTACAGTAGCTCTGCCTACTATTACTCCTCGACTAATTTCTACGTTGTCTGCTGGTTCGACGATCCCCGTTTCTTCTCGATCCATGTTACTTAATTGCGCTACCAGAAAATTGTCGCTTCTAGGAGGAAGAACTTTATCGGTATTTAAAACTATTCTAATTGCATCTTTGCTTCGTCCACGAAGAATAATTTCTTCGTTTTCGAATATCAAGCATCTTCGCTTCAAATCTATATTGAACCCAAATTTAGTCATTACATCCATTCCAAGAATAACATCCTCCATTATATCTGCTACTATTACTCGGTGCTTAATTTTCTTGCTCCCTAAACCAACGTTAACAATTATTTCGCCATAGATGTTTACAGGTTCGCCTGTTGCAGTTTTTAGTACAAGCCGTGTAGGTTGCAAATCTCCTGCCACGGCACCGTTCTTGACAATAGTGGTCCTAGCCCCAGTGTCCAGAAGCATGAGGTGAATTTTCTGATTTACGTACCCGTCTACAAAGAGACTGTCTGCCTTTCTTTTGGAAGAAGTAACTCGAACAATATTCATCGGGGCACTAGGGCCGCTCCACGGTGCTCGCCCCTTAGCACCGGGCTTTTCTAGTTTTCCTGCGTTTTGAAATTCTTTTTGTAATGTCTCCTGACATGCCCAGGCTCACCACAATCCCAACAATATATCTCTCGTTTTTGAGGTAGGTCATTTTTGTTAGGAAGAAATTTTGTTATGATTCTTTCTACCTTTTCATCTAGAGACTCCTCCTCTTCCAAGCGTCGAAGTCTAGCGTGTATTTGTGAAGTTTGGGTAGTCGCTTCGAACTCTAGTGCACGAGCTAATGCATCATCAAGAGTCTTTGGGTGTGCTTAACGAAGAGCTCTTTGTAATTCTGAGTCGGTTATCCCCATCATAAAGGATTCTACAGATAACCGCTCAATGAAATCTGTTGAGGCTGACGAGTATGCCATCCGAACAAGACGAGAGATATCTGCCTCGAATTCTTGAAGCGTTTCTCCTCGTTTCTGTCTTCTGCTGAGAAGTTGGCTGTAGTAAACTTGCTGGAGATGCTTATCTCCGTATCTCATCTCCATTCTAGCCACCAAAGAATCATAATTGTTTTGGTCACAATCAGGAATCGTCTGAAGGATATTTAAAGCGTCTCCTCTAAGAGATACCACTAGGCCAATGGCTTTATCATTTTTGGTCCATCCATTAGCGATTGCCGCAGCCTCAAACTGTTTTCGGTAAGTAGACCACGGAATTTTGCCATCAAAAGTGGGTGGTTTCACGCGCGCAGCCCTTGTGATAAGCTCTAAATCTGGGTTGAATTCTTTCTTCAGCGATTCAAATCTCTCTTCAATCGCTAATATTTTACCTTCGACCTCTTTTTCTACTTTATTTAACTCCTGTTTTACACTGTTAATGTCGTTTTTTAGCTCTTCGTTCACTTCAGTAATTTTTTTATCTAACTGACATTTAATCTCTGCGGCGAGGGTTCTACAGTTAGCAGTCAATTTCTCTTCTAACATTATTGAATTTGAATTCAAATTTTCCTCCAGTATTCTAGTGTTTTCGGCCTGTTTATTAGAGCATTCTTCAATCTTTTCTGCCAATAATCTAAAGTTTACTGCGAATTTTTCTTCAAGCGTCTGCATTATATCTTTAACACCGCCCGCGATTTCGAACAAGAATTTTTCTGGGTCTTGACCTTCCGCCTCGAGTGCTGCTCGAAGTCGCGACTGTAATACAGATTTAGTTCCAGATGTATCTAGCTCGCGTTCTTCCAATTCGCGTCTCAAATCGGCCACTTTCAAATCATCTATTTTTCTCAAAGCCATTTTTATTTCTGACCCCACACCAGACACCAATTGTAACGTACGTGGGTTTAACAAATATTAACCATTTATTTACTTATTGAAACATACACAATAAGAAGATACAAACATAATATTAAAGCATACAAAATGTCAGACGTCAAAGAAATCCAACTTTGTTTTCCAACTGTATGTATTATTTTCCAAAAATACATGGCTACATACGATGTTCGTATCAATATTTTATCCACAGTATAGGTCCAAAAGCATGTTTATGAATGTATTAACAAAAATATCCATTTCAAGAATATGTAAAATCTGACTTATTTTTGTAAAAAATCATATAAATATTTGCTTCCGCGCCCGAATTTTATGATTTTTCATCATATTTTAGCTAAAAGAAAACATTGCAACAAGAAAAATGGCTATTTTAAGTGTGTTAGGTATTCTAGAATCCAGCCCATGTAGCTTACAATATACAACGTATTCATCAAAAATAGGTAATATCTGACTTTTTTTTGTAAAAAATCATATAAATATTTGCTTCCGCGCCCGAATTTCATAATTTTTCAACATATTTTATCCACGGTTTAGGTCCAAAAGCATGTTTATGAATGTATTAACAAATATATCCATTTCAAGAATATGTAAAATCTGACTTTATTTTTGTAAAAAATCATATAATTATTTGCTTCTGCGCCCGAATTTTATGATTTTTCATCTTAATTTAGGTAAAATCTGACTTTATTTTTGTAAAATATTAAATAAATATTTGCTTCCGCGCTCGAATATTATAATTTTTCATCATATTTCATCCATAGTATAGGTCCAAAAGCATGTTTATGAACATTTTAACGAAAATATCAATTTCAAAAATTTGTAAAATCTGACTTAATTTTTGTAAAAAATCATATAAATATTTGCTTCCGCGCCCGAATTTTATGATATTTTATCATATTTTAGCTAAAAGAAAACATTGCAACAAGAAAATTTCTATTTCAAGTGTGTTAGGTATTCTACAATCCAGCCCATGTAGCTTACAATATACAACGTATTCATCAGAAAAAGGTAAAATCTGATTTTTTTTTTGTAAAAAATCATATAAATATTTGTTTGCGCTCCCGAATTTTATCATTTTTCTTCATATTTTATCCGCAGTATAGGTCCAAAAGCATGTTTATGAATGTTTTAACAAAAATATACATTTCAAGAATAGGAAAAATCAGAATTTATTTTTGTAAAAAGTCATATAAATATTTGCTTCCGCGCCCGAATTTTATGATATTTCATCATATTTTAGGTAAAAGAAAACATTGCAACAAGAAAATTGCTATTTCAAGTGTGTTGGGTATTCTAGAATCCAGCCAATGAAGCTTACAATATACAACGTATTCATCAAAAATAGGTAAAATCTGACTTTATTTTTGTAAAAAATTAAATTATTATTTGCTTCCGCGCTCGAATTTTATAATTTTTTATCATATTTTATCCATTGTATAGGTCCAAAAACATGTTTATGAACGTGTTAACAAAAATATCCATTTCAAAAATATGTAAAATTTGACATTATTTTTGTAAAAAATCATATAAATATCTGCTTCCGCGCCCGAATTTTATGATTTTTCATCATATTTTAGCTAAAAGAAAACTAATGAAGAATAAATTTATGAAAAATTCATGGACTTCACTGGGATTTGAACCCAGGGCCTTCCCATTTCCGGTAGGAAATGGGAAGGCCCTGGGTTCAAATCCCAGTGAAGTCCATGAATTTTTCAAAAATTTATTCTTCATTATTAAAATGTTGAATCGCCATGCGGTTCTAAATGTTATAACTTTACTGTGTAAAAACAGTGTGTCAGTTAGTTACTGCGGTGTGGTTCGTTAAAACCACCAAGTGTGTCTAAGTCGTCAGCAAGTATTCAATGCTCGAAAGAGAGTATACTTGCAAAAACACGGCAAAAGACAGGTGAAAGATTCATGAACGTCACGGGACTTTGTAGCTCAGTTGGTAGAGCATCCTACCGGAAATGGGAAGGCCCTGGGTTCAAATCCCAGTGAAGTCCATGAATTTTTCAAAAATTTATTCTTCATTATTAAAATGTTGAATCGCCATGCGGTTCTAAATGTTATAACTTTACTGTGTAAAAACAGTGTGTCAGTTAGTTACTGCGGTGTGGTTCGTTAAAACCACCAAGTGTGTCTAAGTCGTCAGCAAGTATTCAATGCTCGAAAGAGAGTATACTTGCAAAAACACGGCAAAAGACAGGTGAAAGATTCATGAACGTCACGGGACTTTGTAGCTCAGTTGGTAGAGCATCCTACCGGAAATGGGAAGGCCCTGGGTTCAAATCCCAGTGAAGTCCATGAATTTTTCAAAAATTTATTCTTCATTATTAAAATGTTGAATCGCCATGCGGTTCTAAATGTTATAACTTTACTGTGTAAAAACAGTGTGTCAGTTAGTTACTGCGGTGTGGTTCGTTAAAACCACCAAGTGTGTCTAAGTCGTCAGCAAGTATTCAATGCTCGAAAGAGAGTATACTTGCAAAAACACGGCAAAAGACAGGTGAAAGATTCATGAACGTCACGGGACTTTGTAGCTCAGTTGGTAGAGCATCCTACCGGAAATGGGAAGGCCCTGGGTTCAAATCCCAGTGAAGTCCATGAATTTTTCAAAAATTTATTCTTCATTATTAAAATGTTGAATCGCCATGCGGTTCTAAATGTTATAACTTTACTGTGTAAAAACAGTGTGTCAGTTAGTTACTGCGGTGTGGTTCGTTAAAACCACCAAGTGTGTCTAAGTCGTCAGCAAGTATTCAATGCTCGAAAGAGAGTATACTTGCAAAAACACGGCAAAAGACAGGTGAAAGATTCATGAACGTCACGGGACTTTGTAGCTCAGTTGGTAGAGCATCCTACCGGAAATGGGAAGGCCCTGGGTTCAAATCCCAGTGAAGTCCATGAATTTTTCAAAAATTTATTCTTCATTATTAAAATGTTGAATCGCCATGCGGTTCTAAATGTTATAACTTTACTGTGTAAAAACAGTGTGTCAGTTAGTTACTGCGGTGTGGTTCGTTAAAACCACCAAGTGTGTCTAAGTCGTCAGCAAGTATTCAATGCTCGAAAGAGAGTATACTTGCAAAAACACGGCAAAAGACAGGTGAAAGATTCATGAACGTCACGGGACTTTGTAGCTCAGTTGGTAGAGCATCCTACCGGAAATGGGAAGGCCCTGGGTTCAAATCCCAGTGAAGTCCATGAATTTTTCAAAAATTTATTCTTCATTATTAAAATGTTGAATCGCCATGCGGTTCTAAATGTTATAACTTTACTGTGTAAAAACAGTGTGTCAGTTAGTTACTGCGGTGTGGTTCGTTAAAACCACCAAGTGTGTCTAAGTCGTCAGCAAGTATTCAATGCTCGAAAGAGAGTATACTTGCAAAAACACGGCAAAAGACAGGTGAAAGATTCATGAACGTCACGGGACTTTGTAGCTCAGTTGGTAGAGCATCCTACCGGAAATGGGAAGGCCCTGGGTTCAAATCCCAGTGAAGTCCATGAATTTTTCAAAAATTTATTCTTCATTATTAAAATGTTGAATCGCCATGCGGTTCTAAATGTTATAACTTTACTGTGTAAAAACAGTGTGTCAGTTACTAAAAGAAAACATTGAAACAAGAAAATTGCTATTTCAAGTGTGTTAGGTATTCTAGAATCCAGCCCATGTAGCTTACAATATACAACGTATTCATCAAAAATAGGTAAAATCTGACTATTTTTTTGTAAAAAATCATAAAAATATTTGTTTGCGCGCTCGAATTTTATAATTTTTTATCATATTTTATCCGCAGTATAGGTCCAAAAGCATGTTTATGAATGTTTTAACAAAAATATCCATTTCAAGAATAGGAAAAATCAGACTTTGTTTTTGTAAAAAATCATAATTATTTGCTTCCGCGCCCGAATTTTATGATTTTTCATCATATTTTAGCTAAAAGGAAACATTGCAACAAGAAAATTGCTATTTCAAGTGTGTTAGGTATCCTAGAATCCAGCCCATGTAGCCATTAATATACAACGTATTCATCAAAAATAGATAAAATCTGACTTTTTTTTGTAAAAAATTATATAAATATTTGCTTCCGCACTCGAATTTTATAATTTTTCATTATATTTTATCCATAGTATAGGTCCAAAAGCATGTTTATGAACGTTTTAACAAAAATATCCATTTTAAAATTATGTTAAATCTGACTTTATTTTTGTAAAAAATCATATAAATATTTGCTTCCGCGCCCGAATTTTATGATTTTTCATCATATTTTAGCTAATAGAAAACATTGCAACAAGAAAATTGCTATTTCAAGTGTGTTAGGTATTCTAGAATCCAGCCCATGTAGCTTACAATATACAACGTATTCATCAAAAATAGGTAAAATATGACTTTTTTTTTGTAAAAGATCATACAAATATTTGTTTGCGCGCCTGAATTTTAAAATTTTTCATCATATTTTATTCGCAGTATAGGTCCAAAAGCATGTTTATGAATGTTTTAATAAAAATATCCATTTCAAGAATAGGAAAAATCTGACTTTATTTTTGTAAAAAATCATATAAATATTTGCTTCCGCACCCGAATTTTATGATTTTTCATCATAATTTAGGTAAAAGAAAACATTGCAACAAGAAAATTTGCTATTTCAAGTGTGGTAGGTATTCTAGAATCCAGCCCATGAAGCTTACAATATACAATGTTTTCATCAAAAATAGGTAAAATCTGACTTTTTTTTGTAAATAAATTATATAAATATTTGCTTCCGCTCTCGAATTTTATAATTTTTCATCATATTTTATCCATAGTATAGGTCCAAAAGCATGTTTATGAACGTTTTAACAAAACTATCCATTTTAAAAATATGTTAAATCTGACTTTATTTTTGTAAAAAATCATATAAATATTTGCTTCCGCGCCCGAATTTTATGATTTTTCATCATATTTTAGCTAAAAGAAAACATTGCAACAAGAAAATTGCTATTTCAAGTGTGTTAGGTATTCTAGAATCCAGCCCATGTAGCTTACAATATATAACTTATTCATCAAAAATAGGTAAAATCTGAATTTTTTTTTGTAAAAAATCATGTAAATTTTTTTTTGCGCGCCCGAATTTTATAATTTTTCATCATATTTTTTCTGCAGTATAGGTCCAGAAGCATGTTTATGAATGTTTTAATAAAAATATCCATTTCAAGAATAGGAAAAATCTGACTTTATTTTTGTAAAAAATCATATAAATATTTGCTTCCGCACCCGAATTTTATGATTTTTCATCATAATTTAGGTAAAAGAAAACATTGCAACAAGAAAATTGCTATTTCAAGTGTGGTATTTATTCTAGAATCCAGCCCATGAAGCTTACAATATACAACGTATTCATCAAAAATAGGTAAAATCTGACTTTATTTTTGTAAAAAATTAAATAAATATTTGCTTCCGCGCTCGAATTTTATAATTTTTCATCATATTTTATCCATAGTATAGGTCCAAAAGCATGTTTATGAACGTTTTAACAAAAATATCCATTTTAAAAATATGTTAAGTCTGACTTTATTTTTGTAAAAAATCACATAAATATTTGCTTCCGCGCCCGAATTTTATGATTTTTCATCATATTTTATCTAAAAGAAAACATTGCAACAAGAAAATTGCTATTTCAAGTGTGGTAGGTATTCTAGAATCCAGCCCATGTAGCTTACAATATACAACGTATTCATCAAAAATAGGTAAATTCTGACTTTTTTTTGTAAAAGATCATACAAATATTTGTTTGCGCGCCCGAATTTTAAAATTTTTCATCATATTTTATCCGCAGTATAGGTCTAAAAGCATGTTTATGAATGTTTTAATAAAAATATCCATTTCAAGAATAGGAAAAATCTGACTTTATTTTTGTAAAAAATCATACAAATATTTGCATCCGCACCCGAATTTTATGATTTTTCATCATAATTTAGGTAAAGGAAAACATTGCAACAAGAAAATTGCTATTTCAAGTGTGGTATTTATTCTAGAATCCAGCCCATGAAGCTTACAATATACAACGTATTCATCAAAAATAGGTAAAATCTGACTTTATTTTTGTAAAAAATTAAATATATATTTGCTTCCGCGCTCAAATTTTATAATTCTTCATCATATTTTATAGATAGTATAGGTCCTAAAGCATGTTTATGAATGTTTTAACAAAAATATCCATTTCAAGAACAGGAAAAATCTGACTTTATTTTTGTAAAAAATCATATAAATATTTGCTTCCGCACCCGAATTTTATGATTTTTCATCATATTTTAGCTAAAAGAAAACATTGCAACAAGAAAATTGCTATTTCAAGTGTGGCAGGTATTCTAGAATCCAGCCAATGAAGCTTACAACATACAACGTATTCATCAAAAATAGGTAAAATCTGACTATTTATTTTTAAAAAATCATAAAAATATTTGTTTGCGCGCCCGAATTTTATAATTTTTTATCATATTTTATCCGCAGTATAGGTCCAAAAGCATGTTTATGAATGTTTTAACAAAAATATCCATTTCAAGAACAGGAAAAATCTGACTTTATTTTTGTAAAAAATCATATAAATATTTGCTTCCGCACCCGAATTTTATGATTTTTCATCATATTTTAGCTAAAAGAAAACATTGCAACAAGAAAATTGCTATTTCAAGTGTGGTAGGTATTCTAGGATCCAGCCAATGAAGCTTACAATATACAACGTATTCATCAAAAATAGGTAAAAGCTGACTATTTTTTTGTAAAAAATCATAAAAATATTTGTTTGCGCGCCCGAATTTTATAATTTTTTATCATATTTTATCAGCAGTATAGGTCTAAAAGCATGTTTATGAATGTTTTAACAAAAATATCCATTTCAAGAATAGGAAAAATCTGACTTTATTTTTGTAAAAAATCATAATTATTTGCTTCCGCGCCCGAATTTTATGATTTTTCATCATATTTTAGCTAAAAGAAAACATTGCAACAAGAAAATTGCTATTTCAAGTGTGTTAGGTATTCTAGAATCCAGCCCATGTAGCTTACAATATACAACGTATTCATCAAAAATAGGTAAAATCTGACTTCTTTTTTGTAAAATATCATATAAATATTTGTTTGCGCGCCCGAATTTTATAATTTTTCATCATATTTTATCCGCAGTATAGGTCCAAAAGCATGTATATGAATGTTTTAACAAAAATATCCATTTCAAGAATAGGAAAAATCTGACTTTATTTTTGTAAAAAATCATATAAATATTTGCTTCCGCGCCCGAATTTTATGATTTTTTATCATATTTTAGCTAAAAGAAAACATTGCAAAAAGTAAATTGCTATTTCAAGTGTGTTAGGTATTCTAGAATCCAGCTTATGCAGCTTACAATGTAACCCTGTTTTCTAAGGAGCATGGCGCCATCAAACTGTAGCACGTTCTTTCCATAAATTCCATTACTACCAACTTGTAACATTCTTACAGGACCTCTGCTACCAGTTTGTGACCCTCTCCTTAAAAGAGTAGATATTACAAAATATATTTAATATGGGTTCTTTGTCAGACCGGATACGGAGCAAGTATTAGGAGATGGATATTAAATTAAATAGAATACTCACATTTGTATAAAAATATAAATAATATAATAAATAATGGTTTACAATTGGTTTGGTCTCCATTGACACTTCTGTCCACCACCGCCGTCTACCACTGACTATACCACTCTACTTCTCTTTCACTTCTCTTTCTTTCTGTCCCCTTTTACAACCATTACCTTATACTATATATACTATGAACAAGTACTAAGTCAGCAAATATTAGTTTAACCTTTACACAACACTATTTATGAATTACATCCATTTCCTACTTACATAATTGGTGCCACTAGAATGTGCTGACTTAGACTTGTTACATTCCTCCCGCCTTCAAGAAATTTGCTTCCTGTAATTAGCACAATTTCCAAAAGCAACTTATCCTACACTTAATATTACTACATAATACAAATATAAATTCTTCGTCGTTTATACTGGATTCCATCTCCCATTTTGAACTTCTAGAATGTCCCCCATGGTCTGGCACTGTGCATCCATCGGAATCCTCTCGCGGTGCTGCGGCTCCCTGATCTTCCCGGTTACAACCTCACCGCTAGACGAGCTGGCCCGTGATTGGTCCTGACAGTCTTGACGCTTCCTCAACATTTCCTCTGAAGACGGCGAATCAGACGGCTCTTTAATCCACCAAGACAAGCAATTCAACAGTAGTTTATCCTTGATCCCTCTTTTTTGAAACCTTCACTTTTTTAAACCTTGTGTATACTTTACAATACTTATTTTCCAACAGCCCTTACGGCCCATTGGTATCCTCCTTTCGAGGCATATTCTCGTATTCTTCTACACAAAGCTTATAAGACTCCTCTTCTAATAGTCTCTCTTGTCCATTGTTATCTTCCTCCCGGGACACTTTCTCGTATTCTCTTAATAAATGTAATTCCTTTACCCTTTAAGATCCTCGATCCTTTATTCTATCATGAGCTTCTTTCTTTACGTAGCGTCAACTCCCTGACCTACGTTTACTACTTCATGTGGCCTTGTTGCAATATCATATGTTGCTGATTCCACATTTACTGTTGTCAGCATTTTTCCCACTGTACTGCTTGCTTAGTTGAATGTCCGTCTGCTTCTAATCCGTTCCTCAAAAATGAAATTCAATTCAAGACTGTCAATGTTTCCGAATCTTTTTTTTTTTATTATTATTAAATTTCTTTTTTTTTTACTGTGGTATCTCTTACCTTGGTTCGGCGGCGGTAAACAGAAGGCCGTATTGAACTAAATTTTTAATAAATAAGCAAATCTCCAACTCTTAGTTTACCTTTCCTTTTTAACTTTTTCGTTACAGCATTTTTATAAATTTTGATGTAAATCAACAACTCTTAATACTTGTCGTTCCGCGAGTGAACCCCGAAAGGTTACTCTAATCTGACAAGAATTCCCGAACCGCTGCCACCAATTTGTAACCCTGTTTTCTAAGGAGCATGGCGCCATCAAACTGTAGCACGTCCTTTCCATAAATTCCATTACTACCAACTTGTAACATTCTTACAGGACCTCTGCTACCAGTTTGTGACCCTCTCCTTAAAAGAGTAGATATTACAAAATATATTTAATATGGGTTCTTTGTCAGACCGGATACGGAGCAAGTATTAGGAGATGGATATTAAATTAAATAGAATACTCACATTTGTATAAAAATATAAATAATATAATAAATAATGGTTTACAATTGGTTTGGTCTCCATTGACACTTCTGTCCACCACCGCCGTCTACCACTGACTATACCACTCTACTTCTCTTTCACTTCTCTATCTTTCTGTCCCCTTTTACAACCATTACCTTATACTATATATACTATGAACAAGTACTAAGTCAGCAATTATTAGTTTAACCTTTACACAACACTATTTATGAATTACATCCATTTCCTACTTACATAATTGGTGCCACTAGAATGTGCTGACTTAGACTTGTTACAACAATATACAACGTATTCATCAAAAATAGGTAAAATCTGACTTTTTTTTTGTAAAAAATCATATAAATATATGCTTCCGCGCCCGAATTTTATAATTTTTCATCACATTTTATCCAAAGTATAGGTCCAAAAGCATGTTTATGAATGTATTAACAAAAATATCCTTTTCAAGAATTTGTAAAATCTGGCTTTATTTTTGTAAAAAATCATATAAATATTTGCTTCCGCACCCGAATTTTATAATTTTTCATTATATTTTAGCTAAAAGAAAACATTGCAACAAGTAAATTGCTATTTCAAGTGTGTTAGGTATTCTAGAATCCAGCCCATGCAGCTTACAATATACAACGTATTCATCAAAAATAGGTAAAATCTGACTTTTTTTTTGTAAAAAATCATATAAATATATGCTTCCGCGCCCGACTTTTATGATTTTTCATCATATTTTATCCACAGTATAGGTCCAAAAGCATGTTTATGAATGTATTAACAAAAATATCCATTTCAAGAATATGTAAAATCTGGCTTTATTTTTGTAAAAAAATATATAAAAAATTTGCTTTCGCGCTCGAATTTTATAATTTTTTATCATATTTTATCCGCAGTATAGGTCCAAAAGCATGTTTATGAATGTATTAACAAAAATATCCATTTCAAGAATAGGAAAAATCAGACTTTATTTTTGTAAAAAATCATAATTATTTGCTTCCGCGCCCGAATTTTATGATTTTTCATCATATATTAGCTAAAAGAAAACATTGCAACAAGAAAATTGCAATTTCAAGTGTGTTAGGTATTCTAGAATCCAGCCCATGTAGCTTACAATATACAACGTATTCATCAAAAATAGGTAAAATCTGACTTTTTTTTTGTAAAAAATCATATAAATATTTGTTTGCGCGCCCGAATCTTATAATTTTTCATCATATTTTATCCGCAGTATAGGTCCAAAAGCATGTATATGAATGTTTTAACAAAAATATCCATTTCAAGAATAGGAAAAATATGACTTTATTTTTGTAAAAAATCATATAAATATTTGCTTCCGCGCCCGAATTTTATGATTTTTCATCATATTTTAGCTAAAAGAAAACATTGCAACAAGTAAATTGCTATTTCAAGTGTGTTAGGTATTCTAGAATCCAGCTTATGCAGCTTACAATATACAACGTATTCATCAAAAATAGGTAAAATCTGACTTTTTTTTTCGTAAAAATTCATATAAATATATGCTTCCGCGCCCGAATTTTATAATTTTTCATCATATTTTATCCACAGTATAGGTCCAAAAGCATGTTTATGAATGTATTAACAAAAATATCCTTTTCAAGAATTTGTAAAATCTGGCTCTATTTTTGTAAAAAATCATATAAATATTTGCTTCCGCACCCGAATTTTATGATTTTTCATCATATTTTAGCTAAAAGAAAACATTGCAACAAGTAAATTGCTATTTCAAGTGTGTTAGGTATTCTAGAATCCAGCCCATGCAGCTTACAATATACAACGTATTCATCAAAAATAGGTAAAATCTGACTTTTTTTTTGTAAAAAACCATATAAATATATGCTTCCGCGCCCGAATTTTATAATTTTTCATCATATTTTATCCACAGTATAGGTCCAAAAGCATGTTTATGAATGTATTAACAAAAATATCCATTTCAAGAATATGTAAAATCTGGCTTTATTTTTGTAAAAAAATCATATAAATATTTGCTTCCGCACCCGAATTTTATAATTTTTTATCATATTTTAGCTAAAAGAAAACATTGCAACAAGTAAATTGCTATTTCAAGTGTGTTAGCTATTCTAGAATCCAGCCCATGCAGCTTACAATATACAACGTATTCATCAAAAATAAGTAAAATCTGACTTTTTTTTTTGTAAAAAATCATACAAATATTTGCTTTTGCGCCCGAATTTTATGATTTTTCATCTTAGTTTAGGTAAAAGAAAACATTGCAACAAGAAAATTGCTATTTCAAGTGTGATAGGTATTCTAGAATCCAGCCAATGAAGCTTACAATATACAATGTATTCATCAAAAATAGGTAAAATCTGACTTTATTTTTGTAAAAAATTAAATAAATATTTGCTTCCGCGCTCGAATTTTATAATTTTTCATCATATTTTATCCATAGTATAGGTCCAAAAGCATGTGTATGAACGTTTTAACAAAAATATCAATATCAAAAATATGTAAAATCTGACTTTATTTTTGTAAAAAATCATATAAATATTTCCTTCCGCGCCCGAATTTTATGATTTTTCATCATATTTTAGCTAAAAGAAAACATTGCAACAAGAAACTTGCTATTTCAAGTGTGTTAGGTATTCTAGAATCCAGCCCATGTAGCTTACAATATACAACGTATTCATCAAAAATAGGTAAAATCTGACTTTTTATTTGTAAAAAATCATATAAATATTTGTTTGCGCGCCCGAATTTTATAATTTTTTATCATATTTTATCCGCAGTATAGGTCCAAAAGCATGTATATGAATGTTTTAACAAAAATATCCATTTCAAGAATAGGAAAAATCTGACTTTATTTTTGTAAAAAATCATATAAATATTTGCTTCCGCGCCCGAATTTTATGATTTTTCATCATAATTTAGGTAAAAGAAAACATTGCAACAAGAAAATTGCTATTTCAAGTGTGGTAGGTATTCTAGAATCCAGCCCATGAAGCTTACAATATACAACGTTTTCATCAAAAATAGGTAAAATCTGACTTTATTTTTGTAAAAAATTATATAAATATTTGCTTCCGCACTCGAATTTTATCATTTTTCATCATATTTTATTCATAGTATAGATCCAAAAGCATGTTTATGAACGTTTTAACAAAAATATCCATTTTAAAAATATGTTAAATCTGACTTTATTTTTGTAAAAAATCATATAAATATTTGCTTCCGCGCCCGAATTTTATGATTTTTCATCATATTTTAGCTAAAACAAAACATTGCAAAAAGAAAATTGCTATTTCAAGTGTGTTAGGTATTCTAGAATGCAGCCCATGTAGCTTACAATATACAACGTATTCATCAAAAATAGGTAAAATCTGAATTTTTTTTTGTAAAAAATAGTAGACATCTCCCAGTAACTCCGACGACACCCTGCTGCCCGAAATTGGGAGACGCAAAAAAAGTAAAAAAAACTGTCAATTTAGCTTGTTTTTAGCATAAAAATAGCAAAAAAAGTGCAAAATTTGAGCAAAAAAGATCGATTTTATCAATTCCAATTGTTATATTTCCATCTCCCACCCGCAATTGGGGGTAAAACATTTAATTTTGTGAGATTCGGGAGATGCAAATTTAGCTTGTTTTTAGCACTTTCTTTGCTTAAAATACATAAAAACTTACAAATTTTTTATTTAATAAATGTATTGTTGTGATTTGAAATGTTTTGTTGTCCCAGACGATCAAGTAGATGGTATGGCTTGCAGAAAATGTAAATCATATGGTTTTTGCAAATGTAAGTGTAAATCACATAATACTATTTTTATAAAAATATTTAATAAGTTACATTCTCTAATTAGCAACTAACGAATAATGTCCATGAGCCAATGTATCTGTAGAATTTGCTAGTAAGTATCTTTTATCATCCTTCCAACTTACTTGTTGCAACTTTTTATTTACTTCTTCAGTGAAGATATCATGTTTGTAACTTCTAATTACTGTTTGTTTATTATAAAATTCTTCTTGCTCAAATAAGCATGTTTTATAATTTTCAAAACTAATTTCTTTTTTTAACACGGATTTCTTAATTCCTTTTAATTTTTTCTTAATTTTTTTTTTTTGGGTCTGAATTATTCGTTCTGTAACTGTACATTTTTGATCGTAATCCTATAAATTCCAACATTTTCACAGATTTCAACTCATCTTTAAATTTGCCTATTACTTTTTTATTTACGTCAGAATATAGGGGGTGATCTTTTGGATAATCAGAGGTATCAAAGTAATTGGAATTTTCCCCCATAAATTTATAGAAATCAGCATTTTTAAACTCATATATAAAACTATCTGTATCTGTATATAATAATTTTACTTTATTGCTAAATTCTTTTTTAATTACATTATAATGAAAATCATACATTAATAATTTCGATAAATCCAACACGGCCTGTCCCATATAAATAGGTTTATTAAACAGTACTTTGGTTTTATATCTATGAACTGCTACCAGATTCTCACTAAATATTGTTCTACGTTTAAAATTAGGTTTATTTATTGCTTTCTGTAATTTTTGCTCATCTGAATATAATTTAATATTTTGCTGGTTTCTAACTGATTGCATAGACTTTCCAAACACTGCATAGGATACTAGTTTCCAGTAATCTTTTTCAAACTCATTTTTTGATTTTTGTCTTTGCTCCGTATTAAATTTTATGTATGGTGCCATGAAATTTGATTGTGTGAATTTTAAACCTCTATGAATTTTATCAATTCTCATTCCTAAACTTACATAAAGCTGTAATATTTTATAATGTACTATATAGTTTGTTTTATCATAGAAATGACAAAGTAGTTTTGATACTTTACCACCAGGAGGTTTTCTTTTCTCTGGAGCTAGAGGAATATCGTTAAATTTATCGTGGAGATCTTGTGGAAATGATAAGTCAACTTCTAAAACATATCCTGTATCATCATCTGACACTAATATTTTATTAATATCTTGAAGCTCTTCAAAAGTCATCCACTCAAAGTCTTTTTGAGGTAATTTTTGGGATAAGGAATGACCATATAAATTATTTGCATCAATATATGCAAGTTGTGTGTTTTCATCTGCTTTTGCATACCTATTACTACATTGTGATATTCCCCCTCTAATTCCCTTCTCAAAAAACATGTACATTTCATAATCAGTTAATAACTCCAATTCAATTTTTGTATATTTTAACATACAATCCCACGCAAATCCTGGTGTTGTATAATACCAAGCAGGATCTAATCCATAACTTTTATTCAAACACAAATCTCTAAAATTCTCAAATACATCAGCTAATAACAAAACATCTAATTTTAAGTATAAATCATGCCATTCTCCTAAATTTTTAATTTTAAAATATGCCCAGATTTTCTGTGCATGTTCATATTCTTCTTGCGAAATTCCTTTTAATGTTAGCGAAGAATAAAATTTATCTATTGGTGGTAATTTTAATTCTTCAAATTTTTCCCAAGAATTCATATATTCATAGGGGTAAATTCCTTTTCTAATTAACTTATTTTTATGTTTTCTAAACAAAATATCTAAATCATTATTTGAAAAATATTTAGCTGCTTCCCTTATTTGTTCCGGTTCCAAATTAGATGATAAAGTATCTAAACTACTTGCTAAAAACCTAAATGAATCAATAAACCTTAAATGAATATACTCTTTATATCCCACTTTCAAAATCTTGCTGAAAGATATATACTTCTCTTCATTACTAGGAATTAAATTCAAGTTACTCTTATCTTCACCCAAATTCTTTACAAACAAGTGACAGTCGTATGCAGACAAATTATGAAATACAATTGGAATAAATATGGGTTGTTTACACTTTAAATTACAGTTGTTACATGCTGCCCCTCTATATTTTCCAGTTATATGATCATGGTCTCTAACTCTTGGGTTTTCAGCTGTAAATTCATTTACACAAAGATAACATTTTTTTGCTTTTTCATATTCCTTTAAATCTATATCCGTCATAGGTCTATTTGATTCTAATAACTCATATATTGTTTTAGCATGGTTTGATATTGAATTTATAAAATGTTTATCAGCATTTTCTCCTCTATAACTTTCAAATGGATTATCATAATCATTAATACTCTTAACATATAATCCATATCCACAGGGGGTATGAGATTTTTTTTTAATTGTATACGGTTTTTCCGGATCAGGGATGCATGTTTGAATAGGTTTTAAAAGTGATTCAAAATCCGCATAAATTACATAGGGATGTCTTTGCATTCTTTGAATGTTTTTAAATTTTATTGTTGGTTTAATTGTTATAATCTCATCTAAACCTTTAGTTTTAAGTTTTTGCAATATGCTAGTTTTAAGTTTTTTCAATATATTAGTTTCAGTGCATTTTTCCATATGCTCTTTTATTTCATTTTGATTATTACTATTAGCTCCAGTGCATTTTTCCATATGCTCTTTTATTTCATTTTGGTTATTACAATAGTCTCCACACTTACTACAAGCATATCTAATTGAAGGCATTACTGGAATACATGGTTCATTGCTAAAACAAAGTTCTTGGTGTTTCTTCAAATATTCTTCAGTTCTTGTGGCATAATTCAAACATCTTCTACAGAAATGTTTTTTACTCCTACTTATTTTCAGTTGATTATTTAATAAGCGACTCAGGTTTTTAATCCAACAATAATGGTTCTTTTCTTTATTTCCAAAGTATAACAAGTCGATATTCCTATCATAGAAAACCTTATTATTATGATATAACGGGTAAAATGTTTTACCTTCAAAACTAAACACAGTAATATTTATTTTGTTAAGTGACTCAAATTTTGCTATGTCTTGAATTTTAACAGGGAAACTTATTCCTTCAAAATTTAATTCATTTATATAATCCGCTTTATTATATTTAGACACTCTGTATGGATTGTTTTTATAACTTACAGAATGTAAGCAAGATATTACGCTATACATGAAACACTTGTCGTCATTGTTTTTAACATTAACACAGGCTTCTTTGTTTTTAATCCATTTAGGTAATTCAATATATGACTTTCCACTTAACGGTTTATATTTATTTATATTAATTCTTATACAAATTATAGATTCTAGAACCCAGTCTGAACCTTTTGCTTCCATTTCATCACATCTTGCTATAAATAAAACCTTCTGATTTTCCCAAAATTGAAAGAAATTATCCGCTTCTCTTAATATCACATTCTCCAACTGGAATGGAATGTTCATTATTATACTAGGATCAATTAATTTTTTAAATTTACATTCCATATTTAAATTAGTTTTAGTATTCTTATGTATACTCATAGCGTTTTGAAGTATATTTACTGCTTTCTTTTTTAATAAATTCATATATGTCGGTATGTCTAAATCCATTTGTTTATTATTATGTTGATAGGTTAATAATCAATTCTTATAAACACTTTCCACTAAAATAAAGTCTAGTTCAGGATCATGAAGTACTTTATGCGATTGCATACGGGTTTTCTTAATATATTTTCCACACTCATCACACTTTACTTTTTGCACTCTTTTTTTCTTTGGTTTTTCATATAACTCATCATCGAATGGAAAAATGTTATAGATTTCTCCATCTTTCTTTGGTTTGATTTTTTGCATTCTTTCTTTCTTCGGTTTTTCATATAATTCATCATCGAATGGAAAAATGTTATTGATTTCTCCATCTTGACTTTGTTGATCTTTAATCTTATTAATTAATTCTGCTTTCTTATACTTTTTAATATACCGTATTCCCAATGATTTTGCTAAATTGTATAACTCAGGCAATCGGAGATCTTCCAATTGAATATTATTCACCTCCATTTATTACAAAATAAATTTGTTAATACTTTTTCAATCTTTAAATTTTAAGTGCTAATTATAGAGAATGCAATTTAGATTTTTGTATTATATTACTCACTCCTGATTCTGCTTTTTTAATAAGAGAAAGAAATGTGATATCACAGTCTATTATAAAAGAAGATGACGATAAAGATAAAATTAAGAAAATTTTAACCCAAATTAAGCATATCTTTAAGTGCGGACTCCTTTTCTTTTAAGTACAATTTACCATAGTGTTTATTACTTTCTTTATGAAGTTTTAAATGTTGTTTTTTTACTGTTTCACCACAAGTACACACTTCGGTGTTTTCATTATAATATTTACGCATATATTTATTTATTTTGTCTTTATTTTTCTTGCGATAATCTTGCATGTAACTATTGACATTATTTTCAGTAGTCATTTATAAGAGAAAAATTTTGTTAATATTTTTTCATTTTCATTTATCTTATATCTAAGGATTGTACAAAATTATGTAAAGTTAAATATGCACAATGAATAATTAGAGATTGGAGCAACGATTTATTACCATACCTATATTCCACTAAACAATTTAAATAAATATTTCTATACTCCTTGTTTTTCGGTATGTATAACGACAGAGGAACTATTGAAATTTTTTTAATAATATTGATAATAATAATCTTGCTGTTCTTCCGTTTCCGTTTACGAATGGATGAATGTCCAAAAATTTTTCAAAGAATTGTGCTCCTATGTCGAACCAATTGTCGGAAGTAATTTCAATACTTGTAACAGATTTAAATAATTTGTCCATAGCACAGGATATTTGACTAGGATCTAAAAAGTAATAATCTGTCTCACTAGGTTTTGAACAAGTTGTTCGATAGATTCCTCCATTAAAAAGTTCATGTCCTATCATATTATTTATATTTTTGGCCAACAGTACATCGAAGGCCTTGAATGAATTATTTATTATCGATTTTTCAAATAAGTAATGAGTTGCTTTTGATAAATTTCTTGTTTTCTTACTATTTCTACAATCAGTGTTCCCATTTAACGAGTTAATCGTATCTTCCAATGTCTGTGTTCCTGTATTTTCACCAATGTTACATTCTGTAATATATTGCATATGATAATCATTTTCAAAGCCACAAATATAATTATAATTATTCGGGTTTTCTATAAATTGTTTTACATGATTAAAGTATTTAGGAATTTTTTCAAACATTTCAGATATATTTTCTCCATAATCATTTATCCAATACGGTTGTTCCGCATATAATATATCATTTTTTTCATTATTATATTTATGCATATATTTATTTATTTTGTCTTTATTTTTCTTGCGATAATCTTGCATGTAACTATTGACATTATTTTCAGTAGTCATTTATAAGAGAAAAATTTTGTTAATATTTTTCATAAGAAAACATATATTTAATCAAAAATTCATTCCACAACTTATCCTTTTTATTGTTAATTTTCTGTGGCTTGTGATTTGAGTCTAATTCAGCTAACGCTATGAATTTGTTTATGAAATATTTATGTGATACATTATTTCTATAACCACTTGCATATAAAAAGCGAAGCAAATATGGATATTTTTGAATTATTTCATCTTTAGTAGTAGCATTAAGAGATGTATAAAAATTAGGTTTAATTACAATTCGATAATTATGAACTAATTTCTCAACATATTTCATTTAATCTACGTGCTTAATAAATAATTTCTTATTTTGTATATTAATAACATGAAAATTACAATTAACGCATTGTGGTACATGAGCTGAATTATCGAATGAATATTCTAGACACTGTCTACATTTTTCATAGACTTGTTCATCAATATCTATAACCCGAGCATCTGGAATACTAAAAATTTCATTTATTTAATTTATTTTTTAACACTGGAGTAATAATAATTGAACATTTATTAATACGTTGTTGAAATCTTTCACGATCTACAGCATATAGATGCCAAATACCTTTACGACTTGCTCTATAAGCATAATTCCAAGTAAACATATAATGTATTTTAACATTATCACTAAATCTAACACTTAAAAACCTCTTAGCGCTCCTAGAAAAAATTCTGGAGTTATTGTATTTTTTTCAGTAACTGATTCCTCAACTACTGGTGTCTCGGTAACTGATTTCTCAACTACTGGTGTCTCGGTAACTGATTCCTCAACTACTGGTGTCTCAGTAACTGTTTCCTCAACCGATTCTTCGTTATTAGCAACTGCGACTGATTCTACGTCTAATTCACTTTCAAAATTCGTATACAAATACTTTTCTATTGCTATTACTCGAACATTTGTATCTTTAACAGTGTTACTAATATCTTCAATCTGTGTTCTCAATGGATTTGAATTATCATTTGTCATATCTAGTTGATTTATTAAGTTTCTACAAACGTTTAAATCGTCGTTATTAAGCTTTTCAATTAGTTTTACTATACGTCTTAAGATAAACGCACATTCTGACAGTTTCTCCTTATTCGCCATTTATTAGAGAAAAATTAATTTGATTTGAAAACAATATCCCAATGAATTTTATTATGAAAGTCTTCCAAAAATTGTTGACTATACCGTTTCCAATAATATGATAATACAGTCCAATCTAATTTGTCCTGAAACTCTCTAATAAACTCTTCATCTAAGTTTGGTTGATACGATATTTCAATAAAGTCAAGTTTATCCTTAAACATTCTAATAAAATCTAAACTTAAATTCCTTCTGGTTGAAATTATGTGCCATGGAAGTTTTTCAGCATATTTAGTCATAAAGTATTCACTTAAATTATTTCTTTTAGCAACAACATTAAAGTCAATATACTCAATCATATCTTCTAAAAAGTCATCACTTAAATTTTCATGACTTGATATTTCAGGCCAATCTACTTTATGTAAATACCTCATACAGATATCTTCACTCAAATCTTTTCGCTTTGATAATATAGTAAAATTCACATACTCTTCGTATTTTACAATATGATTCTCATCAAAATCATAACGACCTGATATTTCATCCCACTTAACTTTACTATGATCAATTTCCATTGGAAAACCATAATCATTCACAAACTCAACAAAGTAAATATGTGAAAGACCTGTTAGAAAACTATCAATCAATCGAAGTTGCAAGTACTGACTCATCATTTATTAGATAGAAATTATACGTTTATAATTTTTGTTATCTCAAACAATAGTTCGTTTTGAGAAAGATGTGTTTCAAAATGATTTCCATAATATCTAATATCAATAGTTTCTTTAATTTTGTTGTATAAATTAATACTGTTTGGATTATACTCAAGTCTAAGTATAACTTCCATGTCTGGGTAGACAGTTCTTAGCATCTTGATGCGATTATTAGCTGCATGCTTTTGAACTCTAAGCACATAATAAGGATATTCCCACATGTGATTTTTTTCAATAAGTATAAACTGATGATGTTTGTTTGTATTGTTTGGTTTAGAAACTACATCACGCTGTATTTCTTCAACCTTTTCTGCTAAAGATTCTACTTTACTTTTCAGATTGTTTACTATAGCCTTGTACTTGGACTCTATCTTGTATTCTCCATATTTTCTTATTGATGGTAAGACTTCAGAAGTAACCCACCGCTTAAATTCTTTTGCTTTTGGAAGTTTAGAAGATAGTATTAGTGAATATAAACCTGATTCATTAACATATACAGTATTTGGTTGGTTATTAAAGGGGGTCGCGTTTTGCGACGCCCTTATAAATTCATATATTGTACGGTCTTCTCTATCAATATGCTTAATAATTGCATCTCTTGAATTTGTATATCCCAATATCTCAGCAACATCTTTTGCTTTGAACCAAGGATTGTTATCTTTATCTGCTAGATAATTGATTTTATTATTATTGAATATTATGTTGTTGTTTATAAGGTCTACAACTGATTCCATTTATTACAAATAAAATTTGTTAATATTTTATACTATTAAAATGATTCATAGTTTTTATAAACATTTTGCCACCTGGTTTATATAAATACTCTTTTATTAATCTTTGCAATGATATTATTTTATTGTATTTACTTAATAATCTGTTATATTCATCACTAGGTATCTTGTCTTTAAATTCAGTTAAAAATTCTATTATGAAAATATAGTTTTTGTAAGGTATAATTTCCCAATCAACTTTATCTTGAAACTCTCTAAAAAAATCTTCTGATAATTTTTGATAATATGATATTTCTTTCCAGTTAACTTTATCTTGAAACTCTCTTATAAAAGGTTCTGATAATTTTTGATAATATGATATTTCTTTCCAGTTAACTTTATCTTGAAACTCTTTAATAAAAGGTTCTGATAATTTTTGAGATCCTGATATTGCTTTCCAGTTAAATTTATCTTGAAACTCTCTAATAAAAGGTTCTGATAATGTTTGACGTGATATGTAATACCAATGAACTTTATCTTGAAACTCTCTTATAAAAGGTTCTGATAATTTTTGATAATATGATATTTCTTTCCAGTTAACTTTATCTTGAAACTCTCTAATAAAAGGTTCTGATAATTTTTGAAATCCTGATATTGCTTTCCAGTTAACTTTATCTTGAAACTCTCTAATAAAAGGTTCTGATAATTTTTGAAATCCTGATATTGCTTTCCAGTTAACTTTATCTTGAAACTCTCTAATAAAAGGTTCTGATAATTTTTGAAATCCTGATATTGCTTTCCAGTTAACTTTATCTTGAAACTCTCTAATAAAAGGTTCTGATAATTTTTGAGATCTTGATATACATACCCAATCAACTTTATCTTGAAACTCTCTAATAAAAGGTTCTGATAATTTTTGACAACATGATATTTCATTCCAGTTAAATTTATCTTGGAACTCCCTAATAAAATCTTCTGATAATGTTTGATATGTTGATATTCGCACCCAGTTAACTTTATCTTGAAACTCTCTAATAAAAGGTTCTGATAATGTTTGAGATCCTGATATTGCATAAGGTTCTGATAATGTTTGAAATCCTGATATTGCATTCCAGTTAAATTTATCTTTTATCTATAGTATAGGTCCAAAAGCATGTTTATGAACGTTTTAACAAAAATATCCATTTCAAAAATATGTAAAATCTGACATTATTTTTGTAAAAAATCATATAAATATTTGCTTCCGCGCCCGTATTTTATGATTTTTCATCATATTTTAGCTAAAAGAAAACATTGCAACAAGAAAATTGCTATTTCAAGTGTGTTAGGTATTCTAGAATCCAGCCTATGTAGCTGACAATATACAACGTATTCATCAAAAATAGGTAAAATCTGACTTTTTTTTGTAAAAAATCATATAAATATTTGTTTGCGCGCCCGAATTTTATAATTTTTCATCATATTTTATCCGCAGTATAGGTCCAAAAGCATGTTTATGAATGTTTTAATAAAAATATCCATTTCAAGAATAGGAAAAATCTGACTTTATTTTTGTAAAAAATCATATAAATATTTGCTTTCGCACCCGAATTTTCTGATTTTTCATCATATTTTAGCAAAAAGAAAACATTGCAACAAGTAAATTGCTATTTCAAGTGTGTTAGGTATACTAGAATCCAGCCCATGCAGCTTACAATATACAACGTATTCATCAAAAATAGTTAAAATCTGACTTTCTTTTTGTAAAAAATCATATAAATAATTGCTTCCGCGCCCGAATTTTACAATTTTTCATCATATATTATCCACAGTATAGGTCCAAAAGCATGTTTATGAATGTATTAACAAAAATATCCATTTCAAAAATATATAAAATCTGACTTTATTTTTGTAAAAAATCATATAAATATTTGCTTCCGCGCCCGAATTTTATAATTTTTTATCATATTTTATTCACAGTATAGGTCCAAAAGCATGTTTATGAATGTTTTAACAAAAATATCCATTTCAAGAATAGGTAAAATCTGTTTTTATTTTGGAAAAAAATCATATAAATATTTGCTTCCGCGACCGAATTTTATAATTTTTCATCATATTTTATCCATAGTATAGGTCCAAAAGCATGTTTATGAACGTTTTAACAAAAATATCCATTTCAAAAAATGGTAAAATCTGACTTTATTTTTGTAAAAATTAAAATAAATATTGGCTTCCGCGCTCGAATTTTATAATTTTTCATCATATTTTATCCATAGTATAGGTCCAAAAGCATGTTTATGAACGTTTTAACAAAAATATCAATTTCAAAAATATGTAAAATCTGACTTTATTTTTGTAAAAAATCATATAAATATTTACTTCAGCGCCCGAAATTTATAATTTTTCATCATATTTTAGCTAAAAGAAAACATTGCAACAAGAAAATTTCTATTTCAAGTGGGTTAGGAATTCTAGAATCCAGCCCATGTAGCTTACAATATACAAAGTATTCATCAAAAAAAGGTAAAATCTGACTTTTTTTTTGTAAAAAATCATATAAATATTTGTTTGCGCGCCCTAATTTTATAATTTTTCATCATATTTTATCCGCAGGATAGGTCCAAAAGCATGTTTATGAATGTTTTAACAAAAATATCCATTTCAAGAATAGGAAAAATCAGACTTTATTTTTGTAAAAAATCATATAAATATTTGCTTCCGCGCCCGAATTTTATGATTTTTTATCATATTTTAGCTAAAAGAAAACATTGCAACAAGAAAATTGCTATTTCAAGTTTGTTAAGTATTCTAGAATCCAGCCCATGTAGCTTACTATATACAACATATTCATCAAAAATAGGTAAAATTTGACTTTTTTTTGTAAAAAATCATATAAATATTTGTTTGCGCGCCCGAATTTTATAATTTTTCATCATATTTTATCCGCAGTATAGGTCCAAAAGCATGTTTATGAATGTTTTAACAATAATATCCATTTCAAGAATAGGAAAAATCTGACTTTATTTTTGTAAAAAATCATTTAAATATTTGCTTCCGCACCCGAATTTTATGATTTTTCATCATATTTTAGCTAAAAGAAAACATTGCAACAAGAAAATTGCTATTTCAAGTGTGGTAGGTGTTCTAAAATCCAGCCAATGAAGCTTACAATATACAACGTATTCATCAAAAATAAGTAAAATCTGACTTTTTTTTGTAAAAAATCATATAAATTTTTGCTTCCGCGCCCGAATTTTATAATTTTTCATCATATTTTATCCACAGTATATGTCCAAAAGCATGTTTATGAATGTATTAACAAATATATCCATTTCAAGAACATGTAAAATCTGACTTTATTTTTGTAAAAAATCATATAAATATTTGCTTCCGCGCCCTAATTTTATGATTTTTCATTTTAATTTAGGTAAAAGAAAACATTGCAACAAGAAAATTGCTATTTCAAGTGTGTTAGGTATTCTAGAATCCAGCCCATGTAGCTTACAATATACAACGTATTCATCAAAAATAGGTAAAATCTGACTTTTTTTTTGTAAAAACCATATAAATATTTGTTTGCGCGCCCGAATTTTATAATTTTTCATCATATTTTATCCGCAGTATAGGTCCAAAAACATGTTTATGAATGTTTTAACAAAAATATCCATTTCAAGAATAGGAAAAATCTGACTTTATTTTTGTAAAAAATCATATAAATATTTGCTTCCGCACCCGAATTTTATGATTTTTCATCATATTTTAGCTAAAAGAAAACATTGCAACAAGTAAATTGCTATTTTAAGTGTGTTAGGTATTCTAGAATCCAGCCCATGCAGCTTACAATATACAACGTATTCATCAAAAATAGGTAAAATCTGACTTTTTTTTTGTAAAAAATCATATAAATATTTGCTTCCGCGCCCGAATTTTATAATTTTTCATCATATTTTATCCACAGTATAGGTCCAAAAGCATGTTTATGAATGTATTAACAAAAATATCCATTTCAAGAATATGTAAAATCTGACTTTACTTTTGTAAAAAATCATATAAATATTTGCTTCCGCGCCCGAATTTTATGATTTTTTATCATATTTTAGCTAAAAGAAATCATGGCAACAAGAAAATTGCTATTTCAAGTTTTGTTAGGTATTCTAGAATCCAGTCCATGTAGCTTACAATATACAACGTATTCATCAAAAATAGGTAAAATCTGACTTTATTTTTGTAAAAAATTAAATAAATATTTGCTTCCGCGCTCGAATTTTTTAATTTTTTATCATATTTTATCCATAGTATGTTTATGAACGTTTTAACAAAAATATCAATTTCAAAAATATGTAAAATCTGACTATATTTTTGTAAAAAATCATATAAATATTTGCTTCCGCGCCCGAATTTTATGATTTTTCATCATATTTTAGCTAAAAGAAAACATTGCAACAAGAAAATTTCTATTTCAAGTGTGTTAGGTATTCTAGAATCCAGCCCATGTAGCTTACAATATACAACGTATTCAACAAAAAAAGGTAAAATCTGACTTTTTTTTTGTAAAAAATCATATAAATATTTGCTTGCGCGCCCGAATTTTATAATTTTTCATCATATTTTATCCATACTATACGTCTAAAAGCATGTTTATGAACGTTTTAACAAAAATATCCATTTCAAAAATATGTAAAATCTGACATTATTTTTTTAAAAAATCATATAAATATTTGCTTCCGCGCCCGAATTTTATGATTTTTCATCATATTTTAGCAAAAAGAAAACATTGCAACAAGAAAATTGCTTTTTCAAGTGTGTTAGGTATTCTAGAATCCAGCCCATGTAGCTTACAATATACAACGTATTCATCAAAAATAGGTAAAATCTGACTTTTTTTTGTAAAAAAATCTTAAAAATATTTGTTTGCGCGCCCGAATTTTATAATTTTTCATCATATTTTATCCGCAGTATAGGTCCAAAAGCATGTTTATGAATGTTTTAACAAAAATATCCATTTCAAGAATAGGAAAAATCAGACTTTATTTTTGTAAAAAATCATATAAATATTTGCTTCCGCGCCCGAATTTTATGATTTTTCATCATATTTTAGGTAAAAGAAAACATTGCAACAAGAAAATTGCAATTTCAAGTGTGTTAGGTATTCTAGAATCCAGCCCATGCAGCTTACAATATACAACGTATTCATCAAAAATAGGTAAAATCTGACTTTTTTTTGGAAAAAGTCATATAAATATTTGTTTGCGCGCCCGAATTTTATAATTTTTTATCATATTTTATCCGCAGTATATGTCCCAAAGCATGTTTATGAATGTTTTAACAAAAATATCCATTTCAAGAATAGGAAAAATCTGAATTTATTTTTGTAAAAAATCATATAAATATTTGCTTCCGCACCCAAATTTTATAATTTTTCATCATGTTTTAGCTAAAAGAGAACATTGCAACAAGTAAATTGCTATTTCAAGTGTGTTAGGTATTCTAGAATCTAGCCCATGCAGCTTACAATATACAACATATTCATCAAAAATAGGTAAAATCTGACTTTTTTTAAAAAAAAAATCATATAAATATTTGCTTCTGCGCCCGAATTTTATAATTTTTCATCATATTTTATCCACAGTATAGGTCCAAATGCATGTGTATGAATGTATTAACAAAAATATCCATTTCAAGAATATGTAAAATCTGACTTTATTTTTGTAAAAAATCGTATAAATATTTGCTTCCGCGCCCGAATTTTATAATTTTTCATCATATTTTAGCTAAAAGAAAACATTGCAACAAGAAAAATTGCTATTTCAAGTGTGTTAGGTATTCTAGAATCCAGCCAATGTAGCTTACAATATACAACGTATTCATCAAAAAATAGGTAAAATCTGACTTTTTTTTTGTAAAAAATCATATAAATATTTGCTTCCGAGCCCGAATTTTATAATTTTTTCATCATATTTTTATCCGCAGTATAGGTCCAAAAGCATGTTTATGAATGTTTTAACAAAAATATCCATTTCAAGAATAGGAAGAATCAGACAATATTTTTTGTAAAAAAATCATATAAATATTTGCTTCCGCGCCCGAATTTTTATGATTTTTTCATCATATTTTAGGTAAAAAAAAAACATTGCAACAAGATAATTGCAATTTCAAGTGTGATAGGTATTTCTAGAATCCAGCCCATGCAGCTTACAATATACAACGTATTCATCAAAAATAGGTAAAATCTGACTTTTTTTTTGTAAAAAGTCATATAAATATTTGTTTGCGCGCCCCAAATTTTTATAATTTTTTATCATATTTTATCCGCAGTATAGGTTCCCAAAGCATGTTTATGAATGTTTTAACAAAAATATCCATATCAAGAATAGGAAAAAATCAGACTTTATTTTTTGTAAAAAAATCATATAAATATTTTGCTTCCGCGCCCCGAATTTTATGATTTTTTATCATATTTTATGTAAAAGAAAAACATTGCAACAAGAAAAATTGCTATTTCAAGTGTGTTAGGTATTCTAGAATCCAACCCATGTAGCTTACAATATAAAACGTATTCATCAAAAAATAGGTAAAAATCTGACTTTTTTTTTGTAAAAAAATCATAAAAAATATTTGTTTTGCGCGCCCCGAATTTTATAATTTTTCATCATATTTTATCCGCAGTATAGGTCCCAAAAGCATGTTTATGAATGTTTTAACAAAAATATCCATTTCCAAGAATAGGAAAAAATCAGACAATATTTTTGTAAAAAAATCATATAAATATTTGCTTCCCGCGCCCGAATTTTTATGAATTTTTCATCATATTTTAGCTAAAAGAAAAACATTGCAACAAGAAAATTGCTTTTTTCAAGTGTGTTAGGTATTCTAGAATCCAGCCCATGTAGCTTGCAATATACAACGTATTCATCAAAAAATAGGTAAAATCTGACTTTTTTTTTGTAAAAAAAATCTTAAAAATATTTGTTTGCGCGCCCGAATTTTATAATTTTTTCATCATATTTTTATCCGCAGTATAGGTCCAAAAGCATGTTTATGAATGTTTTAAACAAATAATATCCATTTCAAGAATAGGAAAAAATCTGACTTTATTTTTGTAAAAAAATCATATAAATATTTGCTTCCGCGCCCGAATTTTTATGATTTTTTATCATATTTTTATGTAAAAGAAAACATTGCAAACAAGAAAATTGCTATTTCAAGTGTGTTTAGGTATTCTAGAATCCAACCCATGTAGCTTACAATATAAAACGTATTCATCAAAAAATAAGTAAAATCTGACTTTTTTTTTTGTAAAAAATCATATAAATATTTGTTTGCGCGCCTGAGTTTTTAATAATTTTTCATCATATTTTTATCCATAGTATACGTCCCAAAAGCATGTTTATGATCGTTTTAACAAAAAATATTCCATTTCAAAAATATGTAAAAATCTGACCATTATTTTTGTAAAAAAATCATATAAATATTTTGCTTCCGCGCCCGAATTTTATGATTTTTTCATCATATTTTAGCTAAAAGAAAACATTGCAACAAGAAAAAGTGCTATTTCAAGTGTGTTAAAATATTCTAGAATCTACCCCATGTAGCTTACAATATACAATGTATTCATCAAAAATAATTAAAATCTGACTTTTTTTTTGTAAAAAAATCATAAAAATATTTGTTTGCGCGCGCCCGAATTTTATAATTTTTTCATCATATTTTATCCGCAGTATAGGTCCAAAAGCATGTTTTATAAACGTTTTAACAAAAATATCCATTTCAAGAATAGGAAAAAATCAGACAATATTTTTTGTAAAAAATCATATAAATATTTGCTTCCGCGCCCCGAATTTTATGATTTTTCATCATATTTTAGGTAAAAGAAAACATTGCAACAAGAAAATTGCAATTTCAAGTGTGTTAGGTATTCTAGAATCCAGCCCATGCAGCTTACAATATACAACGTATTCATCAAAAATAGGTAAAATCTGACTTTTTTTTTTGTAAAAAGTCATATAAATATTTGTTTGCGCGCCCCGAATTTTATAATTTTTTATCATATTTTATCCGCAGTATAATGTCCCCAAAAGCATGTTTATGAATGTTTTAACAAAAAATATCCATTTCAAGAATAGGAAAAATCCTGAATTTATTTTTTGTAAAAAATCATATAAAATATTTGCTTCCGCACCCAAATTTTATAATTTTTCATCATATTTTAGCTAAAAGAGAACATTGCAAACAAGTAAATTGCTATTTCAAGTGTGTTAGGTTATTCTAGAATCTAGCCCATGCAGCTTACAATATACAACACAGTCATCAAAAAATAGGTAAAATCTGACTTTTTTTTAAAAAAAAAAATCATATAAATATTTTGCTTCCGCGCCCGAATTTTATAATTTTTTCATCATATTTTTATCCACAGTATAGGTCCAAAAGCATGTGTATGAATGTATTAACAAAAAATATCCATTTCAAGAATATGTAAAATCTGACTTTATTTTTGTAAAAAATCGTATAAATATTTGCTTCCCGCGCCCCGAATTTTTATAATTTTTCATCATATTTTTAGCTAAAAGAAAACATTGCAACAAGAAAAATTGCTATTTCAAGTGTGTTAGGTATTCTAGAATACAGCCAATGTAGCTTACAATATACAACGTATTCATCAAAAATAGGTAAAATCTGACTTTTTTTTTTGTAAAAAAATCATATAAATATTTTGCTTCCGAGCCCGAATTTTATAATTTTTTCATCATATTTTATCCGCAGTATAGGTCCAAAAGCATGTTTTATGAATGTTTTAACAAAAATATCCATTTCAAGAATAGGAAAAAATCAGACAATATTTTTGTAAAAAAATCATATAAATATTTGCTTCCCGCGCCCGAGTTTTTATGATTTTTTCATCATATTTTAGGTAAAAGAAAACATTGCAACAAGAAAATTGCAATTTTCAAGTGTGATAGGTATTCTAGAATCCAGCCCATGCAGCTTACAATATACAACGTATTCATCAAAAAATAGGTAAAATCTGACTTTTTTTTTGTAAAAAAGTCATATAAATATTTGTTTACTCTGAGATAGCGC
>JAQOWZ010000370.1:0-50343 GCA_035578165.1 Stenolophus ochropezus
ACGCGCTATCTCAGAGTATAAAAAATCATATAAATATTTGTTTGCGCGCCCGAATTTTATAATTTTTCATCATATTTTATCCGCAGTATAGGTCGAAAAGCATGTTTATGAATGTTTTAACAAAAATATCCATTTCAAGAATAGGTTAAATCTGACTTTATTTTTGTAAAAAATCATATAAATATTTGCTTCCGCGCCCGAATTTTATGATTTTTCATCATAATTTAGGTAAAAGAAAACATTGCAACAAGAAAATTGCTATTTCAAGTGTGGTAGGTATTCTAGAATCCAGCCAATGAAGCTTACAATATACAACGTATTCATCAAAAATACGTTAAATCTGACTTTTTTTTGGAAAAAATCATATAAATATTTGTTTGCGCGCCCGAATTTTATAATTTTTTCATCATATTTTATCCGCAGTATAGGTCCAAAAAGCAAGTTTATGAATGTTTTAACAAAAATATCCATTTCAAGAATAGGAAAAAATCTGACTATTTTTGTAAAAAATCATATGAATATTTGCTTCCGCGCCCGAATTTTATGATTTTTCATCATATTTTATCCATAGTATAGGTCCAAAAGCATGTTTATGAACGTTTTAACAAAAATATCCATTTCAAAATTATGTAATATCTGACTTTATTTTTAAAAAAAACCATATAAATATTTGCTTCCGCGCCCGAATTTTATGAGTTTTCATCATATTTTAGCTAAAGGAAAACATTGCAACAAGAAAATTGCTATTTCAAGTGTGTTAGGTATTCTAGAATCCAGCTCATGTAGCTTACAATATACAACGTATTCATCAAAAATAGGTAAAATCTGACTTTTTTTTGTAAAAAATCATATAAATATTTGTTTGCGAGCCCGAATTTTATTATTTTTCATCATATTTTATCCGCAGTATAGGTCCAAAAGCATGTTTATGAATGTTTTAACAAAAATATCCATTTCAACGCGCTATCTCAGAGTACTTTATTTTTGTAAAAAATCATATAAATATTTGCTTCCGCGCCCGAATTTTATGATTTTTCATCATACTTTAGGTAAAAGAAAACATTGCAACAAGAAAATTGCTATTTCAAGTGTGGTAGGTATTCTAGAATCCAACCCAATGAAGCTTACAATATACAACGTATTCATCAAAAATAGGTAAATTCTGACTTTATTTTTGTGAAAAATTATATAAATATTGCTTCCGCGCTCGAATTTTAAAATTTTTCATTATATTTTATCCATAGTATAGGTCCAAAAGCATGTTTATGAACGTTTTAACAAAAATATCCATTTCAAGAATATGTAAAATCTGACTTTATTTTTATAAAAAAATCATATAAATATTTGCTTCCGCGCCCGAATTTTATGATTTTTCATCATATTTTAGCTAAAAGAAAACATTGCAACAAGAAAATTGATATTTCAAGTTTGTTAGGTATTCTAGAATCCAGCCCACGTAGTTTACAATATACAATGTATTCATCAAAAATAGGTAAAATCTGACTTTTTTTTATAAAAAATCATATAAATATTTGTTTGCGCGCCCGAATTTTATAATTTTTCATCATATTTTATCCGCAGTATAGGTCGAAAAGCATGTTTATGAATGTTTTAACAAAAATATCCATTTCAAGAATAGGAAAAATCTGACTTTATTTTTGTAAAAAATTCTATAAATATTTGCTTCCGCGCCCGAATTTTATGACTTTTCATCATATTTTAGCAAAAAGAAAACATTGCAATAAGAAAATTGCTATTTCAAGTGTGTTAGGTATTCTAGAATCCAGCCCATGTAGCTAACTATATACAACGTATTCATCAAAAATAGGTAAAATCTGACTTTTTTTTGTAAAAAATCATATAAATATTTGTTTGCGCGCCCGAATTTTATAATTTTTTCATCATATTTTATCCGCAGTATAGGTCCAAAAGCATGTTTATGAATGTTTTAACAAAAATATCCATTTCAAGAATAGGTAAAATCTGACTTTATTTTTTGTAAAAAATCATATAAATATTTGCTTCCGCGCCCGAATTTTATGATTTTTCATCATAATTTAAGTAAAAGAAAACATTGCAACAAGAAAATTGCTATTTCAAGTGTGGTAGGTTTTCTAGAATCCAGCCAAAGAAGCTTACAATATACAACGTATTCATCAAAAATAGGTAAAATCTGACTTTATTTTTGTAAAATTTTTTATAAATATTTGCTTCCGCGCTAGAATTTTATAATTTTTTATCATATTTTATCCATAGTATAGGTCCAAAAGCATGTTTATGAACGTTTTAACAAAAATATCCATTTCAAAAATATGTAAAATCTGACTTTATTTTTGTAATAAATCATATAAATATTTCCTTCCGCGCCCGAATTTTATGATTTTTTATCATATTTTAGCTAAAAGAAAATATTGCAACAAGAAAATTGCTATTTTAAGTGTGTTAGGTATTCTAGAATCCAGCCCATGTAACTTACAATATACAACGTATTCATCAAAAATAGGTAAAATCTGACTTTTTTTAAAAAAAACCATTTAAATATTTGTTTGCGCGCCCGAATTTTATAATTTTTCATCATTTTTTATCCGCAGTATAGGTCCAAAAGCATGTTTATGAATGTTTTAACAAAAATATCCATTTCAAGAATAGGAAAAATCTGACTTTATTTTTGTAAAAAATCATATAAATGTTTGCTTCCGCGCCCGAAATTTATGATTTTTCATCATATTTTAGCTAAAAGAAAACATTGCAACAAAAAAATTGCTATTTCAAGTGTGTTAGGTATTCTAGAATCCGGCCCATGTAGCTTACAATATACAACGTATTCATCAAAAATTGGTAAAATCTTTTTTTTTTTGTAAAAAATCATATAAATATTTGCTTCCGCGCCCAAATTTTATAATTTTTCATCATATTTTATCCACAGTATAGGTCCAAAAGCATGTTTATGAATGTTTTAACAAAAATATCCATTTCAAGAATAGGTAAAAATCTGACTTTATTTTTGTAAAAAATCATATAAATATTTGCTTCCGCGTTTGAATTTTATGATTTTTTATCATAATTTAGGTAAAAGAAAACATTGCAGCAAGAAAATTGCTATTTCAAGTGTGGTAGGTATTCTAGAATCCAGCCAATGAAGCTTACAATATACAACGTATTCATCAAAAATACGTAAAATCTGACTTTTTTTTGGAAAAAAATCATATAAATATTTGTTTGCGCGCCCGAATTTTATAATTTTTCATCATATTTCATCCGCAGTATAGGTCCAAAAGCAAGTTTATGAATGTTTTAACAAAAATATCCATTTCAAGAATAGGAAAAATCTGACTATTTTTGTAAAAAATCATATAAATATTTGCTTCCGCGCCCGAATTTTATGATTTTTCATCATATTTTATCCATAGTATAGGTCCAAAAGCATGTTTATGAACGTTTTAACAAAAATATCCATTTCAAAATTATGTAAAATCTGACTTTATTTTTGTAAAAAACCATATAAATATTTGCTTCCGCGCCCATATTTTATGATTTTTCATCATATTTTAGCTAAAAGAAAACATTGCAACAAGAAAATTGCTATTTCAAGTGTGTTAGGTATTCTAGAATCCAGCCCATGTAGCTTACAATATACAACGTATTCATCAAAAATAGGTAAAATCTGACTTTTTTTTGTAAAAAATCATATAAATATTTGTTTGCGAGCCCGAATTTTATAATTTTTCATCATATTTTATCCGCAGTATAGGTCCAAAAGCATGTTTATGAATGTTTTAACAAAAATATCCATTTCAAGAATAGGTAAAGTCTGACTTTATTTTTGTAAAAAATCATATAAATATTTGCTTCCGCGCCCGAATTTTATGATTTTTCATCATAATTTAGGTAAAAGAAAACATTGCAACAAGAAAATTGCTATTTCAAGTGTGGTAGGTATTCTAGAATCCAGCCAATGAAGCTTACAATATACAACGTATTCATCAAAAATAGGTAAAATCTGACTTTATTTTTGTAAAATTTTTTATAAATATTTGCTTCCGCGCTAGAATTTTATAATTTTTTATCATATTTTATCCATAGTATAGGTCCAAAAGCATGTTTATGAACGTTTTAACAAAAATATCCATTTCAAAAATATGTAAAATCTGACTTTATTTTGTAATAAATCATATAAATATTTCCTTCCGCGCCCGAATTTTATGATTTTTTATCATATTTTAGCTAAAAGAAAATATTGCAACAAGAAAATTGCTATTTTAAGTGTGTTAGGTATTCTAGAATCCAGCCCATGTAACTTACAATATACAACGTATTCATCAAAAATAGGTAAAATCTGACTTTTTTTAAAAAAACCATTTAAATATTTGTTTGCGCGCCCGAATTTTATAATTTTTCATCATTTTTTATCCGCAGTATAGGTCCAAAAGCATGTTTATGAATGTTTTAACAAAAATATCCATTTCAAGAATAGGAAAAATCTGACTTTATTTTTGTAAAAAATCATATAAATATTTGCTTCCGCGCCCGAAATTTATGATTTTTCATCATATTTTAGCTAAAAGAAAACATTGCAACAAGAAAATTGCTATTTCAAGTGTGTTAGGTATTCTAGAATCCGGCCCATGTAGCTTACAATATACAACGTATTCATCAAAAATTGGTAAAATCTTTTTTTTTTTTGTAAAAAATCATATAAATATTTGCTTCCGCGCCCAAATTTTATAATTTTTTCATCATATTTTATCCACAGTATAGGTCCAAAAGCATGTTTATGAATGTTTTAACAAAAATATCCATTTCAAGAATAGGTAAAAATCTGACTTTATTTTTGTAAAAAATCATATAAATATTTGCTTCCGCGTTTGAATTTTATGATTTTTTTATCATAATTTAGGTAAAAGAAAACATTGCAGCAAGAAAATTGCTATTTCAAGTGTGGTAGGTATTCTAGAATCCAGCCAATGAAGCTTACAATATACAACGTATTCATCAAAAATACGTAAAATCTGACTTTTTTTTGGAAAAAATCATATAAATATTTGTTTGCGCGCCCGAATTTTATAATTTTTCATCATATTTCATCCGCAGTATAGGTCCAAAAGCAAGTTTATGAATGTTTTAACAAAAATATCCATTTCAAGAATAGGAAAAATCTGACTATTTTTGTAAAAAATCATATAAATATTTGCTTCCGCGCCCGAATTTTATGATTTTTCATCATATTTTATCCATAGTATAGGTCCAAAAGCATGTTTATGAACGTTTTAACAAAAATATCCATTTCAAAATTATGTAAAATCTGACTTTATTTTTGTAAAAAACCATATAAATATTTGCTTCCGCGCCCATATTTTATGATTTTTCATCATATTTTAGCTAAAAGAAAACATTGCAACAAGAAAATTGCTATTTCAAGTGTGTTAGGTATTCTAGAATCCAGCCCATGTAGCTTACAATATACAACGTATTCATCAAAAATAGGTAAAATCTGACTTTTTTTTGTAAAAAATCATATAAATATTTGTTTGCGAGCCCGAATTTTATAATTTTTCATCATATTTTATCCGCAGTATAGGTCCAAAAGCATGTTTATGAATGTTTTAACAAAAATATCCATTTCAAGAATAGGTAAAGTCTGACTTTATTTTTGTAAAAAATCATATAAATATTTGCTTCCGCGCCCGAATTTTATGATTTTTCATCATAATTTAGGTAAAAGAAAACATTGCAACAAGAAAATTGCTATTTCAAGTGTGGTAGGTATTCTAGAATCCAGCCAATGAAGCTTACAATATACAACGTATTCATCAAAAATAGGTAAAATCTGACTTTATTTTTGTAAAATTTTTTATAAATATTTGCTTCCGCGCTAGAATTTTATAATTTTTTATCATATTTTATCCATAGTATAGGTCCAAAAGCATGTTTATGAACGTTTTAACAAAAATATCCATTTCAAAAATATGTAAAATCTGACTTTATTTTTGTAATAAATCATATAAATATTTCCTTCCGCGCCCGAATTTTATGATTTTTTATCATATTTTAGCTAAAAGAAAATATTGCAACAAGAAAATTGCTATTTTAAGTGTGTTAGGTATTCTAGAATCCAGCCCATGTAACTTACAATATACAACGTATTCATCAAAAATAGGTAAAATCTGACTTTTTTTAAAAAAACCATTTAAATATTTGTTTGCGCGCCCGAATTTTATAATTTTTCATCATTTTTTATCCGCAGTATAGGTCCAAAAGCATGTTTATGAATGTTTTAACAAAAATATCCATTTCAAGAATAGGAAAAATCTGACTTTATTTTTGTAAAAAATCATATAAATATTTGCTTCCGCGCCCGAAATTTATGATTTTTCATCATATTTTAGCTAAAAGAAAACATTGCAACAAGAAAATTGCTATTTCAAGTGTGTTAGGTATTCTAGAATCCGGCCCATGTAGCTTACAATATACAACGTATTCATCAAAAATTGGTAAAATCTTTTTTTTTTTGTAAAAAATCATATAAATATTTGCTTCCGCGCCCAAATTTTATAATTTTTCATCATATTTTATCCACAGTATAGGTCCAAAAGCATGTTTATGAATGTTTTAACAAAAATATCCATTTCAAGAATAGGTAAAAATCTGACTTTATTTTTGTAAAAAATCATATAAATATTTGCTTCCGCGTTTGAATTTTATGATTTTTTATCATAATTTAGGTAAAAGAAAACATTGCAGCAAGAAAATTGCTATTTCAAGTGTGGTAGGTATTCTAGAATCCAGCCAATGAAGCTTACAATATACAACGTATTCATCAAAAATACGTAAAATCTGACTTTTTTTTGGAAAAAATCATATAAATATTTGTTTGCGCGCCCGAATTTTATAATTTTTCATCATATTTCATCCGCAGTATAGGTCCAAAAGCAAGTTTATGAATGTTTTAACAAAAATATCCATTTCAAGAATAGGAAAAATCTGACTATTTTTGTAAAAAATCATATAAATATTTGCTTCCGCGCCCGAATTTTATGATTTTTCATCATATTTTATCCATAGTATAGGTCCAAAAGCATGTTTATGAACGTTTTAACAAAAATATCCATTTCAAAATTATGTAAAATCTGACTTTATTTTTGTAAAAAACCATATAAATATTTGCTTCCGCGCCCATATTTTATGATTTTTCATCATATTTTAGCTAAAAGAAAACATTGCAACAAGAAAATTGCTATTTCAAGTGTGTTAGGTATTCTAGAATCCAGCCCATGTAGCTTACAATATACAACGTATTCATCAAAAATAGGTAAAATCTGACTTTTTTTTGTAAAAAATCATATAAATATTTGTTTGCGAGCCCGAATTTTATAATTTTTCATCATATTTTATCCGCAGTATAGGTCCAAAAGCATGTTTATGAATGTTTTAACAAAAATATCCATTTCAAGAATAGGTAAAGTCTGACTTTATTTTTGTAAAAAATCATATAAATATTTGCTTCCGCGCCCGAATTTTATGATTTTTCATCATAATTTAGGTAAAAGAAAACATTGCAACAAGAAAATTGCTATTTCAAGTGTGGTAGGTATTCTAGAATCCAGCCAATGAAGCTTACAATATACAACGTATTCATCAAAAATAGGTAAAATCTGACTTTATTTTTGTAAAATTTTTTATAAATATTTGCTTCCGCGCTAGAATTTTATAATTTTTTATCATATTTTATCCATAGTATAGGTCCAAAAGCATGTTTATGAACGTTTTAACAAAAATATCCATTTCAAAAATATGTAAAATCTGACTTTATTTTTGTAATAAATCATATAAATATTTCCTTCCGCGCCCGAATTTTATGATTTTTTATCATATTTTAGCTAAAAGAAAATATTGCAACAAGAAAATTGCTATTTTAAGTGTGTTAGGTATTCTAGAATCCAGCCCATGTAACTTACAATATACAACGTATTCATCAAAAATAGGTAAAATCTGACTTTTTTTAAAAAAACCATTTAAATATTTGTTTGCGCGCCCGAATTTTATAATTTTTCATCATTTTTTATCCGCAGTATAGGTCCAAAAGCATGTTTATGAATGTTTTAACAAAAATATCCATTTCAAGAATAGGAAAAATCTGACTTTATTTTTGTAAAAAATTCTATAAATATTTTCTTCCGCGCCCGAATTTTATGATTTTTCATCATATTTTAGCTAAAAGAAAACATTGCAATAAGAAAATTGCTATTTCAAGTGTGTTAGGTATTCTAGAATCCAGCCCATGAAGCTTACAATATACAACGTATTCATCAAAAATAGGTAAAATCTGACTTTTTTTTTGTAAAAAATCATATAAACATTTGTTTGCGCGCCCGAATTTTATAATTTTTTCATCATATTTTATCCGCAGTATAGGTCCAAAAGCATGTTTATGAATGTTTTAACAAAAATATCCATTTCATGAATAGATAAAATCTGACTTTATTTTTTTTAAAAATCATATAAATATTTGCTTCCGCGCCCGAATTTTATGATTTTTCATCATAATTTAGGTAAAAGAAAACAATGCAACAAGAAAATTGCTATTTCAAGTGTGGTAGGTTTTCTAGAATCCAGCCAATGAAGCTTACAATATACAACGTATTCATCAAAAATAGGTAAAATCTGACTTTATTTTTGTAAATTTTTTTATAAATATTTGCTTCCGCGCTAGAATTTTATAATTTTTCATCATATTTTATCCATAGTATAGGTCCAAAAGCATGTTTATGAACGTTTTAACAAAAATATCCATTTCAAAAATATGTAAAATCTGACTTTATTTTTGTAAAAAATCATATAAATATTTCCTTCCGCGCCCGAATTTTATGATTTTTCATCATATTTTAGCTAAAAGAAAATATTGCAACAAGAAAATTGCTATTTCAAGTGTGTTAGGTATTCTAGAATCCGGCCCATGTAGCTTACAATATACAACGTATTCATCAAAAATTGGTAAAATCTTTTTTTTTTTTGTAAAAAATCATATAAATATTTGTTTGCGCGCCCGAATTTTATAATTTTTCATCATATTTCATCCGCAGTATAGGTCCAAAAGCAAGTTTATGAATGTTTTAACAAAAATATCCATTTCAAGAATAGGAAAAATCTGACTATTTTTGTAAAAAATCATATAAATATTTGCTTCCGCGCCCAAATTTTATGATTTTTCATCATATTTTATCCATAGTATAGGTCCAAAAGCATATTTATGAACGTTTTAACAAAAATATCCATTTCAAAATTATGTAAAATCTGACTTTATTTTTGTAAAAAACCATATAAATATTTGCTTCCGCGCTCATATTTTATGATTTTTCATCATATTTTAGCTGAAAGAAAACATTGCAACAAGAAAATTGCTATTTCAAGTGTGTTAGGTATTCTAGAATCCAGCCCATGTAGCTTACAATATACAACGTATTCATCAAAAATAGGTAAAATCTGACTTTTTTTTGTAAAAAATCATATAAATATTTATTTGCGCGCCCGAATTTTATAATTTTTCATCATATTTTATCCAATAGTAGAGGTCCAAAAGCATTTTTATGAACGTTTTAACAAAAATATCCATTTCAAAAATATGTAAAATCTGACTTTATTTTTGTAAAAAGTTTTATAAATATTTGCTTCCGCGCCAGAATTTTATGATTTTTCATCGTATTTTAGCTAAAAGAAAACATTGCAACAAGAAAATTGCAATTTCAAGTGTGTTAGGTATTCTAGAATCCAGCCCATGTAGCTTATAATATACAACGTATTCATCAAAAATAGGTAAAATATGACTTTATTTTAGTAAAAAATTATATAAATATTTGCTTTCGCGCTCGAATTTTATAATTATTCATCATATTTTATCCATAGTATAGGTCCAAAAGCATGTTTATAAACGTTTTAACAAAAATATCCATTTCAAAAATATGTAAACTCTGACTTTATTTTTGTAATAAATCATATAAATATTTGCTTCCGCGCCCAAATTTTATGATATTTCATCATATTTTAGCTAAAAGAAAACATTGCAACAAGAAAATTGCTATTTCAAGTGTGTTAGGTATTCTAGAATCCAGCCCATGTAGCTTACAATATACAACGTATTCATCAAAAATAGGTAAAATCTGACTTTTTTTTTGTGAAAAATCATATAAATATTTGCTTCCGCGCCCGAATTCTATAATTTTTTATCATATTTTATCCACAGTATAGGTCCAAAAGCATGTTTATGAATGTTTTAACAAAAATATCCATTTCAAGAATAGGTAAAATCTGACTTTATTTTTGTAAAAAATCATATAAATATTTGCTTCCGCGCCCGAATTTTATTATTTTTCATCATAATTTAGGTAAAATAAAACATTGCAACTAGAAAATTGCTATTTCAAGTTTGGTAGGTATTCTAGAATCCAGCCAATGGAGCTTACAGTATAAAACTTATTCATTAAAAATAGGTAAAATCTGACTTTTTTTTGTAAAAAATCATATAAGTATGTGCTTCTGCGCCCGAATTTTATAATTTTTCATCATACTTTATCCACAGTATAGGTCCAAATGCATGTTTATGAATGTATTAACAAAAATATCCATTTCAAGAATATGTAAAATCTGACTTTATTTTTGTAAAAAATCATATAAATATTTGCTTCCTCGCCCGAATTTTATGATTTTTCATCATAATTTAGGTAAAAGAAAACATTGCAACAAGAAAATTGCTATTTCAAGTGTGGTAGGTATTCTAGAATCTAGCCAATGAAGCTTACAATATACAACGTATTCATCAGAAATAGGTAAAATCTGACTTTATTTTTGTAAAAAATTATATAAATATTTGCTCCCGCGCTCGAATTTTAAAATTTTTCATCATATTTTATCCATAGTATAGGTCCAAAAGCATGTTTATGAATGTTTTAACAAAAATATCCATTTCAAGAATAGGTAAAATCTGACTTTATTTTTGTAAAAAATCATATAAATATTTGCTTCCGCGCCCGAATTTTATGATTTTTCATCATATTTTAGCTAAAAGAAAACATTGCAACAAGAAAATTGCTATTTCAAGTTTGTTAGGTATTCTAGAATCCAGCCAATGAAGCTTACAATAGACAACGTATTCATTAAAAATAGGTAAAATCTGACTTTATTTTTGTAAAATTTTTTATAAATATTTGCTTCCGCGCTAGAATTTTATAATTTTTCATCATATTTTATCCATAGTATAGGTCCAAAAGCATGTTTATGAACGTTTTAACAAAAATATCCATTTCAAAAATATGTAAAATCTGACTTTATTTTTGTAAAAAATCATATAAATATATCCTTCCGCGCCCGAAATTTTTGATTTTTTATCATATTTTAGCTAAAAGAAAATATTGCAACAAGAAAATTGCTATTTCAAGTGTGTTAGGTATTCTAGAATCCAGCCCATGTAACTTACAATATACAACGTATTCATCAAAAATAGGTAAAATCTGACTTTTTTTAAAAAAACCATTTAAATATTTGTTTGCGCGCCCGAATTTTATAATTTTTCATCATTTTTTATCCGCAGTATAGGTCCAAAAGCATGTTTATGAATGTTTTAACAAAAATATAAATTTCAAGAATAGGAAAAATCTGACTTTATTTTTGTAAAAAATCATATAAATATTTGCTTCCGCGCCCGAATTTTATGATTTTTCATCATAATTTAGGTAAAAGAAAACATTGCAACAAGAAAATTGCTATTTCAAGTGTGGTAGGTATTCTAGAATCCAGCCAATGAAGCTTACAATATACAACTTATTCATCAAAAATAGGTAAAATCTGACTTTTTTTGTAGAAAATCATATAAGTATTTTCTTCCGCGTCCGAATTTTATAATTTTTCATCATATTTTATCCACAGTATAGGTCCAAAAGCAAGTTTATGAATGTATGAACAAAAATATCCATTTCAAGAATATGTAAAATCTGACTTTATTTTTGTATAAAATCATATAAATATTTGCTTCCGCGCCCGAATTTTATGATTTTTCAGCATAATTTAGGTAAATGAAAACATTGCAACAAGAAAATTGCTATTTCAAGTGTGGTAGGTATTCTAGAATCCAGCCAATGAAGCTTACAATATACAACGTATTCATCAAAAATAGGTAAAATCTGACTTTATTTTTGTAGAAAATTATATAAATATTTGCTTCCGCGCTCGAATTTTATAATTTTTCATCACATTTTATCCATAGTATAGGTCCAAAAGCATGTTTATGAATGTTTTAACAAAAATATCCATTTCAAGAATAGGTAAAATCTGACTTTATTTTTGTAAAAAATCATATAAATATTTGCTTCCGCGCCCGAATTTTATGATTTTTCATCATAATTTAGGTAAAAGAAAACATTGCAACAAGAAAATTGCTATTTCAAGTGTGGTAGGTTTTCTAGAATCCAGCCAATGAAGCTTACAATATACAACGTATTCATCAAAAATAGGTAAAATCTGACTTTATTTTTGTAAATTTTTTTATAAATATTTGCTTCCGCGCTAGAATTTTATAATTTTTCATCATATTTTATCCATAGTATAGGTCCAAAAGCATGTTTATGAACGTTTTAACAAAAATATCCATTTCAAGAATATGTAAAATCTGACTTTATTTTTATAAAAAAATCATATATATATTTGCTTCCGCGCCCGAATTTTATGATTTTTCATCATATTTTAGCTAAAAGAAAACATTGCAACAAGAAAATTGATATTTCAAGTTTGTTAGGTATTCTAGAATCCAGCCCACGTAGTTTACAATATACAATGTATTCATCAAAAATAGGTAAAATCTGACTTTTTTTTATAAAAAATCATATAAATATTTGTTTGCGCGCCCGAATTTTATAATTTTTCATCATATTTTATCCGCAGTATAGGTCGAAAAGCATGTTTATGAATGTTTTAACAAAAATATCCATTTCAAGAATAGGAAAAATCTGACTTTATTTTTGTAAAAAATTCTATAAATATTTGCTTCCGCGCCCGAATTTTATGATTTTTCATCATATTTTAGCTAAAAGAAAACATTGCAATAAGAAAATTGCTATTTCAAGTGTGTTAGGTATTCTAGAATCCAGCCCATGTAGCTTACAATATACAACGTATTCATCAAAAATAGGTAAAATCTGACTTTTTTTGTAAAAAATCATATAAATATTTGTTTGCGCGTCCGAATTTTATAATTTTTTCATCATATTTTATCCGCAGTATAGGTCCAAAAGCATGTTTATGAATGTTTTAACAAAAATATCCATTTCATGAATAGGTAAAATCTGACTTTATTTTTTTAAAAAATCATATAAATATTTGCTTCCGCGCCCGAATTTTATGATTTTTCATCATAATTTAGGTAAAAGAAAACATTGCTACAAGAAAATTGCTATTTCAAGTGTGGTAGGTTTTCTAGAATCCAGCCAATGAAGCTTACAATATACAACGTATTCATCAAAAATAGGTAAAATCTGACTTTATTTTTGTAAATTTTTTTATAAATATTTGCTTCCGCGCTAGAATTTTATAATTTTTCATCATATTTTATGCATAGTATAGGTCCAAAAGCATGTTTATGAACGTTTTAACAAAAATATCCATTTCAAGAATATGTAAAATCTGACTTTATTTTTATAAAAAAATCATATAAATATTTGCTTCCGCGCCCGAATTTTATGATTTTTCATCATATTTTAGCTAAAAGAAAACATTGCAATAAGAAAATTGCTATTTCAAGTGTGTTAGGTATTCTAGAATCCAGCCCATGTAGCTTACAATATACAACGTATTCATCAAAAATAAGTAAAATCTGACTTTTTTTTTGTAAGAAATCATATAAATATTTCCTTCCGCGCCCGAATTTTATAATTTTTCATCATATTTTATCCACAGTATAGATCCAAAAGCATGTTTATGAATGTTTTAACAAAAATATCCATTTCAAGAATAGGTAAAATCTGACTTTATTTTTGTAAAAAATCATATAAATATTTGCTTCTGCGCCCGAATTTTATGATTTTTCATCATAATTTAGGTAAAAGAAAACATTGCAACAAGAAAATTGCTATTTCAAGTGTGGTAGGTATTCTAGAATCCAGCCAATGAAGCTTACAATATACAACTTATTCATCAAAAATAGGTAAAATCTGACTTTTTTTTGTAGAAAATTATATAAGTATTTGCTTCCGCGTCCGAATTTTATAATTTTTCATCATATTTTATCCACAGTATAGGTCCAAAAGCATGTTTATGAATGTATTAACAAAAATATCCATTTCAAGAATATGTAAAATCTGACTTTATTTTTGTATAAAATCATATAAATATTTGCTTCCGCGCCCGAATTTTATGATTTTTCAGCATAATTTAGGTAAATGAAAACATTGCAACAAGAAAATTGCTATTTCAAGTGTGGTAGGTATTCTAGAATCCAGCCAATGAAGCTTACAATATACAACGTATTCATCAAAAATAGGTAAAATCTGACTTTATTTTTGTAGAAAATTATATAAATATTTGCTTCCGCGCTCGAATTTTATAATTTTTCATCATATTTTATCCAATAGTAAAGCATTTTTATGAACGTTTTAACAAAAATATCCATTTCAAAAATATGTAAAATCTGACTTTATTTTTGTAAAAAGTTTTATAAATATTTGCTTCCGCGCCAGAATTTTATGATTTTTCATCGTATTTTAGCTAAAAGAAAACATTGCAACAAGAAAATTGCAATTTCAAGTGTGTTAGGTATTCTAGAATCCAGCCCATGTAGCTTATAATATACAACGTATTCATCAAAAATAGGTAAAATATGACTTTATTTTTGTAAAAAATTATATAAATATTTGCTTTCGCGCTCGAATTTTATAATTATTCATCATATTTTATCCATAGTATAGGTCCAAAAGCATGTTTATAAACGTTTTAACAAAAATATCCATTTCAAAAATATGAAACTCTGACTTTATTTTTGTAATAAATCATATAAATATTTGCTTCCGCGCCCAAATTTTATGATATTTCATCATATTTTAGTTAAAAGAAAACATTGCAACAAGAAAATTGCTATTTCAAGTGTGTTAGGTATTCTAAAATCCAGCCCATTTAGCTTACAATATACAACGTATTCATCAAAAATAGGTAAAATCTGACTTTTTTTGTGAAAAATCATATAAATATTTGCTTCCGAGCCCGAATTCTATAATTTTTTATCATATTTTATCCACAGTATAGGTCCAAAAGCATGTTTATGAATGTTTTAACAAAAATATCCATTTCAAGAATAGGTAAAATCTGACTTTATTTTTGTAAAAAATCATATAAATATTTGCTTCCGCGCCCGAATTTTATTATTTTTCATCATAATTTAGGTAAAATAAAACATTGCAACTAGAAAATTGCTATTTCAAGTTTGGTAGGTATTCTAGAATCCAGCCAATGGAGCTTACAGTATAAAACTTATTCATTAAAAATAGGTAAAATCTGACTTTTTTTTGTAAAAAATCATATAAGTATGTGCTTCTGCGCCCGAATTTTATAATTTTTCATCATACTTTATCCACAGTATAGGTCCAAAAGCATGTTTATGAATGTATTAACAAAAATATCCATTTCAAGAATATGTAAAATCTGACTTTATTTTTGTAAAAAATTATATAAATATTTGCTCCCGCGCTCGAATTTTAAAATTTTTCATCATATTTTATCCATAGTATAGGTCCAAAAGCATGTTTATGAACTTTTTAACAAAAATATCCATTTCAAGAATATGTAAAAACTGACTTTATTTTTGTAAAAAAATCATATAAATATTTGCTTCCGCGCCCGAATTTTATGATTTTTCATCATATTTTAGCTAAAAGAAAACATTGCAACAAGAAAATTGCTATTTCAAGTTTGTTAGGTATTCTAGAATCCAGCCCACGTAGTTTACAATATACAATGTATTCATCAAAAATAGGTAAAATCTGACTTTTTTTTATAAAAAATCATATAAATATTTGTTTGCGCGCCCGAATTTTATAATTTTTCATCATATTTTATCCGCAGTATAGGTCGAAAAGCATGTTTATGAATGTTTTAACAAAATATCCATTTCATGAATAGGAAAAATCTGACTTTATTTTTGTAAAAAATTCTATAAATATTTGCTTCCGCGCCCGAATTTTATGATTTTTCATCATATTTTAGCTAAAAGAAAACATTGCAATAAGAAAATTGCTATTTCAAGTGTGTTAGGTATTCTAGAATCCAGCCCATGTAGCTTACAATATACAACGTATTCATCAAAAATAGGTAAAATCTGACTTTTTTTTTGTAAAAAATCATATAAATATTTGTTTGCGCGCCCCGAATTTTATAATTTTTTCATCATATTTTATCCGCAGTACAGGTCCAAAAGCATGTTTATGAATGTTTTAACAAAAATATCCATTTCAAGAATAGGTAAAATCTGACTTTATTTTTGTAAAAAATCATATAAATATTTGCTTCCGCGCCCGAATTTTATGATTTTTCATCATAATTTAGGTAATAGAAAATATTGCAACAAGAAAATTGCTATTTCAAGTGTGTTAGGTATTCTAGAATCCAGCCCATGTAACTTACAATATACAACGTATTCATCAAAAATAGGTAAAATCTGACTTTTTTTAAAAAAACCATTTAAATATTTGTTTGCGCGCCCGAATTTTATAATTTTTCATCATTTTTTATCCGCAGTATAGGTCCAAAAGCATGTTTATGAATGTTTTAACAAAAATATCCATTTCAAGAATAGGAAAAATCTGACTTTATTTTTGTAAAAAATCATATAAATATTTGCTTCCGCGCCCGAATTTTATGATTTTTCATCATAATTTAGGTAAAAGAAAACATTGCAACAAGAAAATTGCTATTTCAAGTGTGGTAGGTATTCTAGAATCCAGCCAATGAAGCTTACAATATACAACTTATTCATCAAAAATAGGTAAAATCTGACTTTTTTTTGTAGAAAATCATATAAGTATTTTCTTCCGCGTCCGAATTTTATAATTTTTCATCATATTTTATCCACAGTATAGGTCCAAAAGCATGTTTATGAATGTATTAACAAAAATATCCATTTCAAGAATATGTAAAATCTGACTTTATTTTTGTATAAAATCATATAAATATTTGCTTCCGCGCCCGAATTTTATGATTTTTCAGCATAATTTAGGTAAATGAAAACATTGCAACAAGAAAATTGCTATTTCAAGTGTGTTAGGTATTCTAGAATCCAGCCCATGTAGCTTATAATATACAACGTATTCATCAAAAATAGGTAAAATATGACTTTATTTTTGTAAAACATTATATAAATATTTGCTTTCGCGCTCGAATTTTATAATTTTTCATCATATTTTATCCATAGTATAGGTCCAAAAGCATGTTTATAAACGTTTTAACAAAAATATCCATTTCAAAAATATGTAAACTCTGACTTTATTTTTGTAATAAATCATATAAATATTTGCTTCCGCGCCCAAATTTTATGATATTTCATCATATTTTAGCTAAAAGAAAACATTGCAACAAGAAAATTGCTATTTCAAGTGTGTTAGGTATTCTAGAATCCAGCCCATGTAGCTTACAATATACAACGTATTCATCAAAAATAGGTAAAATCTGACTTTTTTTTTGTGAAAAATCATATAAATATTTGCTTCCGCGCTCGAATTTTATAATTTTTCATCATATTTTATCCATAGTATAGGTCCAAAAGCATGTTTATAAACGTTTTAACAAAAATATCCATTTCAAAAATATGTAAAATCTGACTTTATTTTTGTAAAAATTTTTATAAATATTTGCTTCCGCGCCAGAATTTTATGATTTTTCATCGTATTTTAGCTAAAAGAAAACATTGCAACAAGAAAATTGCAATTTCAAGTGTGTTAGGTATTCTAGAATCCAGCCCATGTAGCTTATAATATACAACGTATTCATCAAAAATAGGTAAAATATGACTTTATTTTTGTAAAACATTATATAAATATTTGCTTTCGCGCTCGAATTTTATAATTTTTCATCATATTTTATCCATAGTATAGGTCCAAAAGAATGTTTATAAACGTTTTAACAAAAATATCCATTTCAAAAATATGTAAACTCTGACTTTATTTTTGTAATAAATCATATAAATATTTGCTTCCGCGCCCAAATTTTATGATATTTCATCATATTTTAGCTAAAAGAAAACATTGCAACAAGAAAATTGCTATTTCAAGTGTGGCAGTTATTCTAGAATCCAGCCAATGAAGCTTACAATATACAACGTATTCATCAAAAATAGGTAAAATCTGACTTTTTTTTGTAAAAAATCATATAAATATTTGCTTCCGCGCCCGAGTTTTATAATTTTTCATCATATTTTATCCACAGTATAGGTCCAAAAGCATGTTTATGAATGTATTAACAAAAATATCCATTTCAAGAATATGTAAATTCTGACTTTAATTTTGTAAAAAATCATATAAATATTTGCTTGCGCGCCCCGAATTTTATGATTTTTCATCATAATTTAGGTAAAAGAAAACATTGCAACAAGAAAATAGCTATTTCAAGTGTGGTAGGTATTCTAGAATCCAGCCAATGAAGCTTACAATATATAACGTATTCATCAAAAATAGGTAAAATCTGACTTTTTTTTGTAAAAAATCATATAAATATTTGCTTCCGCGCCCGAATTTTATGATTTTTCATCATAATTTAGGTAAAAGAAAACATTGCAACAAGAAAATTGCTATTTCAAGTGTGGTAGGTATTCTAGAATCCAGCCAGTGAAGCTTACAATATAAAACGTATTCATCAAAAATAGGTAAAATCTGACTTTATTTTTGTAAAAAATTATATAAATATTTGCTTCCGCGCCCGAAATTAATGATTTTTCATCATATTTTAGCTAAAAGAAAACATTGCAACAAGAAAATTGCTATTTCAAGTGTGTTAGGTATACTAGAATCCAGCCCATATAGCTTACAATATACAATATACGTATTCATTAAAAATAGGTAAAATCGGACTTTTTTTTGTAAAAAATCATATAAATATTTGTTTGCGCGCCCGAATTTTATAATTTTTTATCATATTCTATCCGCAGTATAGGTCCAAAAGCATGTTTATGAATGTTTTAACAAAAATATCCATTTCAAGAATAAGAAAAACCTGTATTTATTTTTGTAGAAAATCATATAAATATTTGCTTCCGCGCCCAAATTTTATGATTTTTCGTCATATTTTAGCTAAAAGAAAACAATGCAACAAGAAAATTGCTATTTCAAGTGTGTTAGGTATTCTAGAATCCAGCTCATGTTGCTTACTATATACAACGTATTCATTAAAACTAGGTAAAATCTGACTTTTTTTTTGTAAAAAATCATATAAATATTTGTTTGTGCGCCCGAATTTTATAATTTTTCATCATATTTTATCCGCAGTATAGGTTCAAAAGCATGTTTATGAATGTTTTAACAAAATATCCATTTCAAGAAAGGCAAAATCTGACTTTATTTTTGTAAAAAATCATATAAATATTTGCTTCCGCGTCCGAATTTTATGATTTTTCATCATATTTTAGCTAAAAGAAAACATTGCAACAAGAAAATTGCTATTTCAAGTGTGTTAGGTATGCTAGAATCCAGCCCATGTAGCTTACAATATACAACGTATTAATCAAAAATAGGTAAAATCAGACTTTTTTGTAAAAAATCATATAAATATTTGCTTCTGCTCCCGAATTTTATAATTTTTTATCATATTTATCCACAGTATAAGGTCCAAAAGCATATTTATGAATGTTTTAACAAAAATATCCATTTTAAGAATAGGTAAAATCTGACTTTATTTTGTAAAAAAATCATATAAATATTTGCTTCCGCGCCCAAATTTTATGATTTTTCATCATAATTTATGTAAAAGAAAACATTGCAACAAGAAAATTGCTATTTCAAGTGTGGTAGGTATTCTAGAATCCAGCCAATGAAGCTTACAAAATACAACGTATTCATCAAAAATAGGTAAAATCTGACTTTTTTTTGTAATAAATCATATAAATATTTGCTTCCTTGCCTGAATTTTATAATTTTTCATCATATTTTATCCACAGTATAGGTCCAAAAGCATGTTTATGAATGTATTAACAAAAATATCCATTTGAAGTATATGTAAATTCTGACATTATTTTTGTAAAAAATTATATAAATTATTTACTTCCGCGCCCCGAATTTTATGATTTTTTATCATAATTTAGGTAAAAGAAAACATTGCAACAAGAAAATTGCTATTTCAAGTGTGGTAGGTACTCTAGAATCCAGCCAATGAAGCTTACAATATAAAACGTATTCATCAAAAATAGGTAAAATCTGACTTTATTTTTGTAAAAAATTATATAAATATTTGCTTCCGCGCTCGAATTTTATAATTTTTCATCATATTTTATCCATAGTATAGGTCCAAAAGCATGTTTATGAACGTTTTAACAAAAATATCCATTTTAAAAATATGTAAAATCTGACATTATTTTTGTAAAAAATCATATAAATACTTGCTTCCGCGCCCGAATTTTATGATTTTCCATCATATATTAGCTAAAAGAAAACATTGCAACAAGAAAATTGCTATTTCAAGTGTGTTAGGTATACTAGAATCCAGCCCATATAGCTTACAATATACAATGTATTCATTAAAAATAGGTAAAATCTGACTTTTTTTTGTAAAAAATCATATAAATATTTGTTTGCGCGCCCGAATTTTATAATTTTTTGTCATATTTTATCCGCAGTATAGGTCCAAAAGCATGTTTATGAATGTTTTAACAAAAATATCCATTTCAAGAATAGGAAAAATCTGTCTTTATTTTTGTAAAAAATCATATAAATATTTGCTTCCGCGCCCGAATTTTTTGATTTTTCATCATAATTTAGGTAAAAGAAAACATTTCAACAAGAAAATTGCTATTTCAAGTGTGGTAGGTATTCTAGAATCCAGCCAATAAAGCTTAAAATATACAACGTATTCATCAAAAATAGGTAAAATATCTGACTTTATTTTTGTAAAAAAATTATATAAATATTTGCTTCCGCGCTCGAATTTTATAATTTTTCATCATATTTTATCCATAGTATAGGTCCAAAAGCATGTTTATGAATGTTTTAACAAAAATATCCATTTCAAAAATATTTAAAATCTGACTTTATTTTTGTAAAAATCATATAAATATTTGCTTCCGCGCCCGAATTTTATGATTTTTCATCATATTTTAGCTAAAAGATAACATTACAACTAGAAATTTGCTATTTCAAGTGTGTTAGGTATTATAGAATCCAGCCCAAGTAGCTTACAATATACAACGTATTCATCAAAAATAGGTAAAATCTGAATTTTTTTGGTAAAAAATCATATAAATATTTGCTTCCGCGCCCGACTTTTATAATTTTTCATCATATTTTATCCACAGTATAGGTCCAAAATCATATTTATGAATGTTTTTACAAAAATATCCATTTCAAGAATAGGTAAAAACTGACTTTATTTTTGTAAAAAATCATATGAATATTTGCTTCCGCGCCCCGAATTTTATGATTTTTCATTATAATTTAGGTAAAAGAAAACATTGCAACAAGAAAATTGCTATTTCAAGTGTGTTAGGTATTCTTGAATCTAGCCCATCTAGCTTACAATATACAACGTATTCATCAAAAATATGTAAAATCTGACTTTTTTTTGTAAAAAATCATATAATATTTGCTTCCGCGCCCGAATTTTATAATTTTTCATCATATTTTATCCACATTATAGGTCCAAAAGCATGTTTATGAATGTTTTAACAAAAATATCCATTTCAAGAATAGGTAAAAATCTGACTTTATTTTTGTAAATATCATATAAATATTTGCTTCCGCGCCCGAATTTTATGATTTTTCATCATAATTTAGGTAAAAGAAAACATTCCACAAGAAAATTGCTATTTCAAGTGTGGTAGGTATTCTAGAATCCAGCCAATAAAGCTTAAAATATACAACGTATTCATCAAAAATAGGTAAAATCTGATTTATTTTTGTAAAAAATTATATAAATATTTGCTTCCGCGCTCGAATTTTATAATTTTTCATCATATTTTATCCATAGTATAGGTCCAAAAGCATGTTTATGAACGTTTTAACAAAAATATCCATTTCAAAAATATTTAAAATCTGACTTTATTTTTGTAAAAATCATATAAATATTTGCTTCCGCGCCCGAATTTTATGATTTTTCATCATATTTTAGCTAAAAGATAACATTACAACTAGAAATTTGCTTTTTCAAGTGTGTTAGGTATTATAGAATCCAGCCCAAGTAGCTTACAATATACAACGTATTCATCAAAAATAGGTAAATTTTGACTTTTTTTTTTGTAAAAAATCATATATATATTTGCTTCCGCGCCCGAATTTTATAATTTTTCATCATATTTTATCCACAGTATAGGTCCAAAATCATGTTTATGAATGTTTTTACAAAAATATCCATTTCAAGAATAGGTAAAAACTGACTTTATTTTTGTAAAAAATCATATGAATATTTGCTTCCGCGCCCGAATTTTATGATTTTTCATTATAATTTAGGTAAAAGAAAACATTGCAACAAGAAAATTGCTATTTCAAGTGTGTTAGGTATTCCAGAATCCAGCCCATGTAGCTTACAATATACAACGTATTCATCAAAAATAGGTAAAATCTGACTTTATTTTTGTAAATAATTATATAAATATTTGCTTTCGCGTCCGAATTTTATAATTTTTTATCATATTTTATCCATAGTATAGGTCCAAAAGCATGTTTATGAATGTATTAACAAAAATATTCATTTCAAGAATATGTAAAATCTGACTTTATTTTGTAAAAAATCATATAAATACTTGCTTCCGCGCCCGAATTTTATGATTTTTTATTATAATCTAGGTAAAAGAAAACATTGCAAAAAGAAAATTGCTATTTCAAGTGTGGTAGGTATTCTAGAATCCAGCTAATGAAGCTTACAATATACAACGTAGTCATCAAAATTAGGTAAAATCTGACTTTATTTTTGTAAAAAATCATATAATTATTTGCTTCCGCGCTCGAATTTTATAATTTTTCATCATATTTTATCCACAGTATAGGTCCCAAAAGCATGTTTATGAACGTTTTAACAAAAATACCTATTTCAAAAAAATGTAAAATCTGACTTTATTTTTGTAAAAAATCATATAAATATTTGCTTCCGCGCCCGAATTTTATGATTTTTCATCATAATTTAGGTAAAAGAAAACATTGCAACAAGAAATTTGCTATTTCAAATGTGTTAGGTATTGTAGAATCCAGCCCATGTAGCTTACAATATACAAACGTATTCATCAAAAATAGGTAAAATCTGACTTTTTTTTTTGTAAGAAATCATATAAATATTTGCTTCCGCGCCCGAATTTTATAATTTTTCATCATATTTTATAAACAGTATAGGTCCAAAAGCATGTTTAAGAATGTTTAACAAAAATATCCATTTCAAGAATAGGTAAAATCTGACTTTATTTTTGTAAAAAAATCATATAAATATTTGCTTCTGCGCCCGAATTTTATGATTTTTCATCATAATTTAGGTAAAAGAAAACATCGCAACAAGAAAATTGCTATTTCAAGTGTGGTAGGTATTCTAGAATCCAGCCAATGAAGTTTACAATATAACAACGTATTCATCAAAAATAGGTAAAATCTGACTTTTTTTTTGTAAAAAATCATATAAATATTTGCTTCCGCGTCCGAATTTTATAATTGTTCATTATATTTTATCCACAGTATAGGTCCAAAAGCATGTTTATGAATGTATTAACAAAAATATCCATTTGAAGAATATGTAAAATCTGACTTTATTTTTGTAAAAAATCATATAAATATTTGCTTCCACGCCCGAATTTTATGATTTTTCATTATAATTTAGGTAAAAGAAAACATTGCAACAAGAAAAATTGCTATTTCAAGTGTGGTAGGTATTCTAGAATCCAGCTAATGAAGCTTACAATATACAAGGTATTCATCAAAAATAGGTAAAATCTGACTTTATTTTTGTAAAAAATTATATAAATATTTGCTTCCGCGCTCGAATTTTATAATTTTTCATCATATTTTATCCATAGTATAGGTCCAAAAGCATGTTTATGAACGTTTTAACAAAAATACCTATTTCAAAAAATGTAAAATCTGACATTATTTTTGTAAAAAATCATATAAATATTTGCTTCCGCGCCCCAATTTTATGATTTTTCATCATATTTTAGCTAAAAGAAAACATTGCAACAAGAAATTTGCTATTTCAAATGTGTTAGGTATTCTAGAATCCAGCCCATGTAGCTTACAATATACAACGTATTCATCAAAAATAGGTAAAATCTGACTTTTTTTTGTAAGAAATCATATAAATATTTGTTTGCGCGCCCGAATTTTATAATTTTTCATCATATTTTATTTGCAGTATAGGTCCAAAAGCTTGTTTATGAATGTTTTAACAAAAATATCCATTTCAAGAATAGGCAAAATCTGACTTTATTTTTGTAAAAAATCATATAAATCTTTGCTTCCGCGCACGAATTTTATGATTTTTCATCATAATTCAGGTAAAAGAAAACATTGCAAGAAGAAAATTGCTATTTCAAGTGTGGTAGGTATTCTAGAATCCAGCCAATAAAGCTTAAAATATACAACGTATTCATCAAAAATAGGTAAAATTTGACTTTATTTTTGTAAAAAATTATATAAATATTTGCTTCCGCGCTCGAATTTTATAATTTTTCATCATATTTTATCCATAGTATAGGTCCAAAAGCATGTTTATGAACGTTTTAACAAAAATATCCATTTCAAAAAATATTAATAAATCTGACTTTATTTTTGTAAAAATCATATAAATATTTGCTTCCGCGCCCGAATTTTATGATTTTTCATCATATTTTAGCTAAAAGATAACATTACAACTAGAAATTTGCTATTTCAAGTGTGTTAGGTATTATAGAATCCAGCCCAAGTAGCTTACAATATACAACGTATTCATCAAAAATAGGTAAAATCTGACTTTTTTTTGTAAAAAATCATATAAATATTTGCTTCCGCGCCCGAATTTTATGATTTTTCATCATATTTTATCCATAGTATAGGTCCAAAAGCATGTTTATGAACGTTTTAACAAAAATATCCATTTTAAAAATATGTAAAATCTGACTTAATTTTTGTAAAAAATCATATAAATATTTGCTTCCGCGCCCGAATTTTATGATTTTTCATCATATTTTATCCATAGTATAGGTCCAAAAGCATGTTTATGAACGTTTTAACAAAAATATCCATTTTAAAAATATGTAAAATCTGACTTAATTTTTGTAAAAAATCATATAAATATTTGCTTCCGCGCCCGAATTTTATGATTTTTCATCATATTTTATCCATAGTATAGGTCCAAAAGCATGTTTATGAACGTTTTAACAAAAATATCCATTTTAAAAATATGTAAAATCTGACTTAATTTTTGTAAAAAATCATATAAATATTTGCTTCCGCGCCCGAATTTTATGATTTTTTATCATATTTTAGCTAAAAGAAAACATCGCAACAAGAAAATTGCTATTTCAAGTGTGGTAGGTATTCTAGAATCCAGCCAATGAAGTTTACAATATACAACGTATTCATCAAAAATAGGTAAAATCTGACTTTTTTTTGTAAAAAATCATATAAATATTTGCTTCTGCGTCCGAATTTTATAATTTTTCATCATATTTTATCCACAGTATAGGTCCAAAAGCATGTTTATGAATGTATTAACAAAAATATCCATTTCAAGAATATGTAAAATCTGACTTTATTTTTGTAAAAAATCATATAAATATTTGCTACCGCGCCCGAATTTTATGATTTTTCATTATAATTTAGGTAAAAGAAAATATTGCAAAAAGAAAATTGCTATTTCAAGTGTGGTAAGTATTCTAGAATCCAGCTAATGAAGCTTACAATATACAACGTATTCATCAAAAAAATGTAAAATCTGACTTTATTTTTGTAAAAAATTATATAAATATTTGCTTTCGCGCTCGAATTTTATAATTTTTCATCATATTTTATCCATACTATAGGTCCAAAAGCATGTTTATGAACGTTTAACTAAAATATGTAAAATCTGACTTTATTTTTGTAAAAAATCATATAAATATTTGCTTCCGCGCCCGAATTTTATGATTTTTCATCATATTTTAGCTAAAAGAAAACATTGCAACAAGAAATTTGCTATTTCAAGTGTGTTAGGTATTCTAGAATCCAGCCCATGTAGCTTACAATATTCAACGTATTCATCAAAAATAGGTAAAATCTGACTTTTTTTTGTAAAAATTCATATAAATATTTGCTTCCGCGCCCGAATTTTATAATTTTTCATCATATTTTATAAACAGTATAGGTCCAAAAGCATGTTTAAGAATGTTTTAACAAAAATATCCATTTCAAGAATAGGTAAAATCTGACTTTTTTTTGTAAAAACTCATATAAATATTCGCTTTTGCGCCCGAATTTTATAATTTTTCATCATATTTTATAAACAGTATAGGTCCAAAAGCAAGTTTAAGAATGTTTTAACAAAAATTTCCATTTCAAGAATAGGTAAAATCTGACTTTATTTTTGTAAAAAATCATATAAATATATGCTTCTGCGCCCGAATTTTATGATTTTTCATCATAATTTAGGTAAAAGAAAATATCGCAACAAAAAAATTGCTATTTCAAGTGTGGTAGGTATTCTAGAATCCAGCCAATGAAGTTTAAAATATACAACGTATTCATCAAAAATAGGTAAAATCTGCCTTTTTTTTGTAAAAAATCATATAAATATTTGCTTCCGCGTCCGAATTTTATAATTTTTCATTATATTTTATCCACAGTATAGGTCCAAAAGCATGTTTATGAATGTATTAACAAAAATATCCATTTCAAGAATATGTAAAAACTGACTTTATTTTTGTAAAAAATCATATGAATATTTAGTTCCGCGCCCGAATTTTATGATTTTTCATCATATTTTAAGCTAAAAGAAAACATTGCAACAAGAAAATTGCTATTTCAAGTGTGTTAGGTATTCTTGAATCTAGCCCATGTAGCTTACAATATACAACGTATTCATCAAAAATATGTAAAATCTGACTTTTTTTTGTAAAAAATCATATAAATATTTGCTTCCTCGCCCGAATTTTATAATTTTTCATCATATTTTATCCACATTATAGGTCCAAAAGCATGTTTATGAATGTTTTAACAAAAATATCCATTTCAAGAATAGGTAAAATCTGAATTTATTTTTGTAAATATCATATAAATATTTGCTTCCGCGCCCGAATTTTATAATTTTTCATCATAATTTAGGTAAAAGAAAACATTCCAACAAGAAAATTGCTATTTTAAGTGTGGTAGGTATTCTAGAATCCAGCCAATAAAGCTTAAAATATACAACGTATTCATCAAAAATAGGTAAAATCTGACTTTATTTTTGTAAAAAATTATATAAATATTTGCTTCCGCGCTCGAATTTTATAATTTTTCATCATATTTTATCCATAGTATAGGTCCTAAAGCATGTTTATGAACGTTTTAACAAAAATATCCATTTCAAAAATATTTAAAATCTGACTTTATTTTTGTAAAAATCATATAAATATTTGCTTCCGCGCCCGAATTTTATGATTTTTCATCATATTTTAGCTAAAAGATAACATTACAACTAGAAATTTGCTATTTCAAGTGTGTTAGGTATTATAGAATCCAGCCCAAGTAGCTTACAATATACAACGTATTCATCAAAAATAGGTAAAATCTGACTTTATTTTTGTAAAAAATTATATAAATATTTGCTTCCGCGCTCGAATTTTATAATTTTTCATCATATTTTATCCATAGTATAGGTCCTAAAGCATGTTTATGAACGTTTTAACAAAAATATCCATTTCAAAAATATTAAAATCTGACTTTATTTTTGTAAAAATCATATAAATATTTGCTTCCGCGCCCGAATTTTATGATTTTTCATCATATTTTAGCTAAAAGATAACATTACAACTAGAAATTTGCTATTTCAAGTGTGTTAGGTATTATAGAATCCAGCCCAAGTAGCTTACAATATACAACGTATTCATCAAAAATAGGTAAAATCTGACTTTTTTTTTGTAAAAAATCATATAAATATTTGCTTTCGCGTCCGAATTTTATAATTTTTCATCATATTTTATCCATAGTATAGGTCCAAAAGCATGTTTATGAATGTATTAACAAAAATATTCATTTCAATAATATGTAAAATCTGACTTTATTTTTGTAAAAAATTATACAGGGTGTTCGAAAAATAGGGTGCCAAATTTGGGAAATATATTAATCAAACCAAAACAAGAAAATAATCCTAATATACCCATGTCCGGAAACGAACCATTTCGGAATAAAATACTCTTTTGTTTGAATTTTGAATTTTATTTTTAGTAATGTTTTTTACTGTCAAAATTACAATAGTTACGTTAATACTTGTAATTTGTTTAATCACGTTTCCTTAGCAACTGTCATAATTTGTTGTCACCGTAATTAAATTATTTTGATATTGTTTAGAAGCTTTTCTATTAATAATGAACAGTTATACAAACTCAGAATTAACCGACGTGCATTTAATGTACGGACGTGCGCATGGTAGTTCGCGAGGTGGTTGAACTACTTGGTCTCCACGTTCACCATTAGTTGAATCCGCTGGATTTTTATTTTTGGGGTCATTTAAAGAGCTTAGTTTATTAGACGCCCATTAATAACGTAGAGAATTTGCGGCAAAGAATCATAGACTGTTGCAATATTATAAGACTAAAACCAGGAATATTTGAACGTGTTCGACAATCCATGAGAAGACATTTAGAATGTTGCATACAAGTTCAAAGAGGACATTACGAACAACTATTGTAATTTTGAGAGTAAAAAACATTACTAAAAATAAAATTCAAAATTCAAAAAAAAGAGTGTTTTGTTCCAAAATGGTTCGTTTCCGGACATGGGTATATTAGGATTATTTTCTTGTTTTGGTTTGATTAATATATTTCCCAAATTTGGCACCCTATTTTTCGAACACCCTGTATAAATATTTGCTTCCGCGCCCGAATTTTATGATTTTTCATTATAATTTAGGTAAAAGAAAACATTGCAAAAAGAAAATTGCTATTTCAAGTGTGGTAGGTATTCTAGAATCCAGCTAATGAAGCTTACAATATACAACGTATTCATCAAAATAGGTAAAATCTGACTTTATTTTTGTAAAAAAATATATAAATATTTGCTTCCGCGCTCGAATTTTATAATTTTTCATCATATTTTATCCATAGTATAGGTCCAAAAGCATATTTATGAACGTTTTAACAAAAATATCCATTTTAAAAAATATGTAAAATCTGACTTGATTTTTGTAAAAAATCATATAAATATTTGCTTCCGCGCCCGAATTTTTATGATTTTTCATCATATTTTAGCTAAAAGAAAACATCGCAACAAAAAAATTGCTATTTCAAGTGTGGTAGGTATTCTAGAATCCAGCCAATGAAGTTTACAATATACAACGTATTCATCAAAAATAGGTATAAATCTGACTTTTTTTTTGTAAAAAATCATATAAATATTTGCTTCCGCGTCCGAATTTTATAATTTTTCATCATATTTTATCCACATTATAGGTCCAAAAGCATGTTTATGAATGTATTAACAAAAATATCCATTTCAAGAATATGTAAAATCTGACTTTATTTTTGTAAAAAATCATATAAATATTTGCTTCCGCGCCCGAATTTTATGATTTTTCATCATATTTTAGCTAAAAGAAAACATCGCAACAAGAAAATTGCTATTTCAAGTGTGGTAGGTATTCTAGAATCCAGCCAATGAAGTTTACAATATACAACGTATTCATCAAAAATAGGTAAAAACTGACTTTTTTTTGTAAAAAATCATATAAATATTTGCTTCCGCGTCCGAATTTTATAATTTTTCAACATATTTTATTTGCACTATAGGTACAAAAGCATGTTTATGAATGTTTTAACAAAAATATCCATTTCAAGAATAGACAAAATCTGACTTTATTTTTGTAAAAAATCATATAAATATTTGCTTCCGCGCCCGAATTTTTTGATTTTTCATCATAATTTAGGTAAAAGAAAACATTGCAACAAGAAAATTGCTTTTTTAAATGTGGTAGGTATTCTAGAATCCAGCCAATGAAGCTTACAATATACAACGTATTTATCAAAAATAGGTAAAATCTGACATTATTTTTGTAAAAAATTATATAAATATTTGCTTCCGCGCTCGAATTTTAAAATTTTTCATCATATTTTAACCATAGTATAGGTCCAAGAGCATGTTTATGAACGTTTTAACAAAAATATCCATTTCAAAAATATGTAAAATCTGACTTAATTTTTGTAAAAAATCATATAAATATTTGCTTCCGCGCCCGAATTTTATGATTTTTCATCATATTTAAGCTAAAAGAAAACATTGCAACAAAAAAATTGCTATTTCAAGTGTGTTAGGTATTCTAGAATCCAGCCCATGTAGCTTACAATATTCAACGTATTCATCAAAAATAGGTAAAATCTGAATTTTTTTTGTAAAAATTCATATAAATATTTGCTTCCGCGCCCGAATTTTGTAATTTTTCATCATATTTTATAAACAGTATAGGTCCAAAAGCATGTTTAAGAATGTTTTAACAAAAATATCAATTTCAAGAATAGGTAAAATCAGACTTTTTTTTGTAAAAATTCATATAAATATTTGCTTCCGCGCCCGAATTTTATAATTTTTCATCATATTTTATAAACAGTATAGGTCCAAAAGCATGTTTAAGAATGTTTTAACAAAAACATCCATTTCAAGAATAGGTAAAATCTGACTTTATTTTTGTAAAAAATCATATAAATATTTGCTTCTGCGACCGAATTTTATGATTTTTCATCATAATGTAGGTAAAAGAAAACATCGCAACAAGAAAATTGCTATTTCAAGTGTGGTAGGTATTCTAGAATCCAGCCAATGAAGTTTACAATATACAACGTACTCATCAAAAATAGGTAAAATCTGACTTTTTTTTTGTAAAAAATCATATAAATATTTGCTTCCGCGTCCGAATTTTATAATTGTTCATTATATTTTATCCACAGTATAGGTCCAAAAGTATGTTTATGAATGTATTAACAAAAATATCCATTTCAAGAATATGTAAAATCTGACTTTATTTTTGTAAAAAATCATATAAATATTTGCTTCCGCGCCCGAATTTTATGATTTTTCATTATAATTTAGGTAAAAGAAAACATTGCAACAAGAAAATTGCTATTTCAAGTGTGGTAGGTATTCTAGAATCCAGCTAATGAAGCTTACAATATACAACGTATTCATCAAAAATAGGTAAAATCTGACTTTATTTTTTTAAAAAATTATATAAATATTTGCTTCCGCGCTCGAATTTTATAATTTTTCATCATATTTTATCCATAGTATAGGTCCAAAAGCATGTTTATGAACGTTTTAACAAAAATACCCATTTCAAAAAAATGTAAAATCTGACTTTATTTTTGTAAAAAATCATATAAATATTTGCTTCCGCGCCCGAATTTTATGATTTTTGATCATATTTTAGCTAAAAGAAAACATTGCAACAAGAAAATTGTTATTTCAAGTGTGTTAGGTATTCTAGAATCCAGCCCATGTAGCTTACAACATACAACGTATTCATCAAAAATAGGTAAAATCTGACTTTTTTTTGTAAGAAATCATATAAATATTTGTTTCCGCGCCCGAATTTTATAATTTTTCATCATATTTTATCCGCAGTATAGGTCCAAAAGCATGTTTATGAATGTTTTAACAAAAATATCCATTTCAAGAATAGGAAAAATCTGACTTTATTTTTGTAAAAAATCATATAAATACTTGCTTTTGCGCCCGAATTTTATGATTTTTCATCATATTTTAGCTAAAAGAAAACATTGCAACAAGAAAATTGCTATTTCAAGTTTGTTGGGTATTGTAGAATCCTGCTCATGTAGCTTACAACATACAACGTATTCATCAAAAATAGGTAAAATCTGACTTTTTTTGTAAAAAATCATATAAATATTTGTTTGCGCGCCCGAATTTTATAATTTTTCATCATATTTTATCCGCAGTATAGGTCCAAAAGCATGTTTATGAATGTTTTAACAAAAATATCCATTTCAAGAAAAGGAAAAATCTGACTTTATTTTTGTAAAAAATCATATAAATACTTGCTTCCGCGCCCGAATTTTATGATTTTTCATCATATTCTAGCTAAAAGAAAACATTGCAACAAGAAAATTGCTATTTCAAGTGTGGTAGGTATTCTAGAATCCAGCCAATGAAGCTTACAATATACAACGTATTCATCAAAAATAGGTAAAATCTGACTTTTTTTTTGTAAAAAAACATATAACTATTTGCTTCCGCGCCCGAATTTTATAATTTTTCATCAAATTTTATCCACAGTATAGGTCCAAAAGCATGTTTAAGAATGTTTTAACAAAAACATCCATTTCAAGAATAGGTAAAATCTGACTTTATTTTTGTAAAAAATCATATAAATATTTGCTTCTGCGACCGAATTTTATGATTTTTCATCATAATGTAGGTAAAAGAAAACATCGCAACAAGAAAATTGCTATTTCAAGTGTGGTAGGTATTCTAGAATCCAGCCAATGAAGTTTACAATATACAACGTACTCATCAAAAATAGGTAAAATCTGACTTTTTTTTTGTAAAAAATCATATAAATATTTGCTTCCGCGTCCGAATTTTATAATTGTTCATTATATTTTATCCACAGTATAGGTCCAAAAGTATGTTTATGAATGTATTAACAAAAATATCCATTTCAAGAATATGTAAAATCTGACTTTATTTTTGTAAAAAATCATATAAATATTTGCTTCCGCGCCCGAATTTTATGATTTTTCATTATAATTTAGGTAAAAGAAAACATTGCAACAAGAAAATTGCTATTTCAAGTGTGGTAGGTATTCTAGAATCCAGCTAATGAAGCTTACAATATACAACGTATTCATCAAAAATAGGTAAAATCTGACTTTATTTTTTTAAAAAATTATATAAATATTTGCTTCCGCGCTCGAATTTTATAATTTTTCATCATATTTTATCCATAGTATAGGTCCAAAAGCATGTTTATGAACGTTTTAACAAAAATACCCATTTCAAAAAAATGTAAAATCTGACTTTATTTTTGTAAAAAATCATATAAATATTTGCTTCCGCGCCCGAATTTTATGATTTTTGATCATATTTTAGCTAAAAGAAAACATTGCAACAAGAAAATTGTTATTTCAAGTGTGTTAGGTATTCTAGAATCCAGCCCATGTAGCTTACAACATACAACGTATTCATCAAAAATAGGTAAAATCTGACTTTTTTTTGTAAGAAATCATATAAATATTTGTTTCCGCGCCCGAATTTTATAATTTTTCATCATATTTTATCCGCAGTATAGGTCCAAAAGCATGTTTATGAATGTTTTAACAAAAATATCCATTTCAAGAATAGGAAAAATCTGACTTTATTTTTGTAAAAAATCATATAAATACTTGCTTTTGCGCCCGAATTTTATGATTTTTCATCATATTTTAGCTAAAAGAAAACATTGCAACAAGAAAATTGCTATTTCAAGTTTGTTGGGTATTGTAGAATCCTGCTCATGTAGCTTACAACATACAACGTATTCATCAAAAATAGGTAAAATCTGACTTTTTTTGTAAAAAATCATATAAATATTTGTTTGCGCGCCCGAATTTTATAATTTTTCATCATATTTTATCCGCAGTATAGGTCCAAAAGCATGTTTATGAATGTTTTAACAAAAATATCCATTTCAAGAAAAGGAAAAATCTGACTTTATTTTTGTAAAAAATCATATAAATACTTGCTTCCGCGCCCGAATTTTATGATTTTTCATCATATTCTAGCTAAAAGAAAACATTGCAACAAGAAAATTGCTATTTCAAGTGTGGTAGGTATTCTAGAATCCAGCCAATGAAGCTTACAATATACAACGTATTCATCAAAAATAGGTAAAATCTGACTTTTTTTTTGTAAAAAAACATATAACTATTTGCTTCCGCGCCCGAATTTTATAATTTTTCATCAAATTTTATCCACAGTATATGTCCAAAAGCATGTTTATGAATGTATTAACAAAAATATCCATTTCAAGAATATGTAAAATCTGACTTTATTTTTGTAAAAAATCATATAAATATTTGCTTCCGCGCTCGAATTTTATGATTTTTCATTATAATTTAGGTAAAAGAAAACATTGCAACAAGAAAATTGCTATTTCAAGTGTGGTAGGTATTCTAGAATCCAGCCAATGAAGCTTACAACATACAACGTATTCATCAAAAATAGGTAAAATCTGACTTTTTTTTTTGTAAAAAATCATATAAATAATTGTTTGCGCGCCCGAATTTTATAATTTTTCATCATATTTTATCCGCAGTATAGGTCCAAAAGCATGTTTAAGAATGTTTTAACAAAAATATCTATTTCAAGAATAGGCAAAATCTGACTTTATTTTTGTAAAAAATCATATAAATATTTTCTTCCGCGCCCGATTTTTATTATTTTTCATCATATTTTAGCTAAAAGAAAACATTTCAACAAGAAAATTGCTATTTCAAGGGTGTTAGGTATTCTAGAATCCAGCCCATGTAGCTTACAATATACAACGTATTCATCAAAAATAGGTAAAATCTGACTTTTTTTTTTGTAAAAAATCATATAAATATATGCTTCCGCGCCCGAATTTTATGATTTTTTATCATAATTTGGATAAAAGAAAACACTGCAACAAGAAAATTGCTATTTCAAGGGTGTTAGGTGTTCTAGAATCCAGCCCATGTAGCTTACAATATACAACGTATTCATCAAAAATAGGTAAAATCTGACTTTTTTTTGTAAAAAAAACATATTAATATTTATTTACGCGCCCGAATTTTATAATTTTTCATCATATTTTATCAACAGTATAGGTCCAAAAGCATGTTTATGAATGTATTAACAAAAATATCCATATCAAGAATATATAAAATCTGACTTTATTTTTGTAAAAAATCATATAAATATTTGCTTCCGCGCCCGAATTTTATGATTTTTCATCATAATTTAGGTAAAAGAAAACATTGCAACAAGAAAATTGCTATTTCAAGTGTGATAGGTATTCTAGAATCCAGCCAATGAAGCTTACAATATACGACGTATTCATCAAAAATAGGTAATATCTGACTTTTTTTTTGTAAAAAATCATATAAATATTTGCTTCTGCGCCCGAATTTTATCATTTTTCATCATATTTTATCCACAGTATAGGACCAAAAGCATGTTTATGAATGTATTAACAAAAATATCCATTTCAACAATATGTAAAATCTGACTTTATTTTTGTAAAAAATCATATAAATATTTGCTTCCGCACCCTAATTTTATGATTTTTCATCATAATTTAGGTAAAAGAAAATATTGCGGCAAGAAAATTGCTATTTCAAGTGTGGTAGGTATTCTAGAATCCAGCCAATGAAGCTTACAATATACAACGTATTCATCAAAAATAGGTAAAATCTGACTTTTTTTTTGTAAAAAATCATATAAATATTTGTTTGTGCGCCCGAATTTAATAATTTTTCATCATATTTATCCGCAGTATAGGTCCAAAAGCATGTTTATGAATGTTTTAAGAAAAATATCCATTTCAAGAATAGGCAAAATCTGACTTTATTTTTATAAAAAATCATATAAATATTTGCTTTCGCGCCCGAATTTTATGATTTTTCATCATTATTTAGATAAAAGAAAACATTGCAACAAGAAAATTGCTATTTCTTATGAGTTAGGTATTCTAGAATCCAGCCCATGTAGCTTACAATATACAACGTATTCATCAAAAATAGGTAAAATCTGATTTTTTTTTGTAAAAGATCATATAAATATTTGCTTCCGCGCCCGAATTTTATGATTTTTCATCATATTTTATCCACAGTATTGGTCCAAAAGCATGTTTATGAATGTTTTAACAAAGATATCCATTTCAAGAATAGGTAATATCTAACTTTATTTTTGTAAAAATTCATATAAATATTTGCTTCCGCGCCCGAATTTTATGATTTTTTATCATAATTTAGGTAAAGGAAAACATTGCAACAAGAAAATTGCTATTTCAAGTGTGGTAGGTATTTTAGAATCCAGCCAATGAAACTCACAATATACAACATATTCATCAAAAATAGGTAAAATCTGACTTTTTTTTGTACAAAATCATATAAATATTTGCTTCCGCGCCCGAATTTTATAATTTTTCATCATATTTTATCCACAGTATAGGTCCAAAAGCATGTTTATGAATGTATTAACAAAAATATCCATATCAAGATTATATAAAATCTGACTTTATTTTTGTAAAAAATCATATAAATATTTGCTTCCTCGCCCGAATTTTATGATTTTTCATCATAATTGAGGTAAAAGAAAACATTGCAACAAGAAAATTGCTATTTCAAGGGTGTTAGGTGTTGTAGAATCCAGCCCATGTAGCTTACAATATGCAACGTCTTCATCAAAAATAGGTAAAATCTGACTTTTTTTTTGTAAAAAATCATATAAATATTTGTTTACGCGCCCGAATTTTATGATTTTTCTTCATATTTAGCTAAAAGAAAACATTGCAAAAAGAAAATTGCTATTTCAAGTGTATTAGGTATTCTAGAATCCATCCCATGTAGCTTACAATATACAACGTATTCATCAAAAATAGGTAAAATCTGATTTTTTTTTTGTAAAAAATCATATAAATATTTGCTTCCGCGCCCGAATTTTATAATTTTTCATCATATTTTATCTACAGTATAGGTCCAAAAGCATATTTATGAATGTTTTAACAAAAATGTCCATTTCAAGAATAGGTAAAATCTGACTTTATTTTTGTAAAAAATCATATAAATATTTGCTTCCGCGCCCGAATTTTATAATTTTTTACCATATTTTAGCTAAAAGAATACATTGCAACAAGAAAATTGCTATTTCAAGTGTGTTAGGTATTCTAGAATCCAGCCCATGTAGCTTACAATATACAACGTATTCATCAAAAATAGGTAAAATCTGACTTTTTTTTTGTAAAAAATCATATAAATATTTGTTTGCGCGCCCGAATTTTATAATTTTTCATCATATTTTATCCGCAGTATAGGTCCAAAAGCATGTTTATGAATGTTTTAACAAAAATATCCATTTCAAAAAGAGGTAAAATCTGACTTTATTTTTGTAAAAAATCATAAATATTTGCTTCCGCGCCCGAATTTTATGTTTTTTCATCATAATTTAGAAAAAAGAAAACATTGGAACATGAAAATTGCTATTTCAAGTGTGGTAGATATTCTAGAATCTAGGCAATGAAGCTTATCATATACAACGTATTCATCAAAAATAGGTAAAATCTGACTTTATTTTTGTAAAATAATATATAAATATTTGCTTCCGCGCCCGAATTTTATAATTTTTTATCCTATTTTATCCACAGTATAGGTCCAAAAGCATGTTTATGAACGTTTTAACAAAAATATCTATTTCAAAAATAGGTAAAATCTGACTTTATTTTTGTAAAAAATCATATAAATATTTGCTTCCGCGCCCGAATTTTATGATTTTTTATCATATTTTAGATAAAAGAAAACATTGCAACAAGAAAATTGCTATTTAAAGTGTGTTAGGTATTCTACAATCCAGCCCATGTAACTTACAATATACAACGTATTCATCAAAAATAGGTAAAATCTGCCTTTTTTTTGTAAAAAATCATATAAATATTTGCTTTCGCGACCGAATATTATAATTTTTCATCATATTTTATCCACAGTATAGGTCCAAAAGCATGTTTATGAATGTTTTAACAAAAATATCCATTTCAAAAATAGGTAAAATCTGACATTCTTTTTGAAAAAATCATATAAATATTTGCTTCCGCGCCCGAATTTTATAATTTGTCATCATAAATTATCCATAGTATAGGTCCAAAAGCATGTTTATGAATGTTTTAACAAAAATATCCATTTCAAGAATAGGTAAAATCTGACTTTATTTTTGTAAAAAATCATATAAATATTTGCTTCCGCGCCCGAATTTTATGATTTTTCATCATAATTTAGGTAAAAGAAAACATTGCAACAAGAAAATTGCTATTTCAAGTGTGGTAGGTATTCTAGAATCCAGCCAATGAAGCTTACAATATACAACGTATTCATCAAAAATAGGTAAAATCTGACTTTATTTTTGTAAAAAATTATATAAATATTTGCTTCCGCGCCCGAATTTTATTATTTTTCAACATATTTTATACATAGTATAGGTCCAAAAGCATGTTTATGAATGTTTTAACAAAAATATCTATTTCAAAAATAGGTAAAATCTGACTTTATTTTTGTAAAAAATCATATAAATATTTCCTTCCGCGCCCGAATTTTATGATTTTTTTTATCAGATTTTTGCTAAAAGAAAACATTGCAACAAGAAAATTTCTATTTCAAGTGTATTAGGTATTCTAGAATCCAGACCATGTAGCTTACAATATACAACGTATTCATCAAAAATAGGTGAAATCGGACTTTTTTTTGTAAAAATCATATAAATATTTGCTTCCGAGCCCGAATTTTATAATTTTTCATCATATTTTATCCACAGTATAGGTCCAAAAGCATGTTTATGAATGTTTTAACAAAAATATCCATTTCAAAAATAGGTAAAATCTGACTTTATTTTTGTAAAAAATCATATAATTATTTCCTTCCGCGCCCGAATTTTCAAATTTTTTTTTATCATATTTTTTCTAAAAGAAAACATTGCAACAAGAAAATTGCTATTTCAAGTGTATTAGGTATTCTAGAATCCAGCCCATGTAGCTTACAATATACAACGTATTCATCATCATTTTTTTTATCATATTTTTGCTAAAAGAAAACATTGCAACAAGAAAATTGCTATTTCAAGTGTATTAGGTATTCTAGAATCCAGCTCATGTAGCTTACAATATACAACGTATTCATCAAAAATAGCTAAAATCGGACTTTTTTTTGTAAAAATCATATAAATATTTGCTTCCGAGCCCGAATTTTATAATTTTTCATTACATTTTATCCACAGTATAGGTCCATAAGCATGTTTATGAATGTTTTAACAAAAATATCCATTTCAAGAATAGGTAAAATCTGACTTTCTTTTTGTAAAAAAATCATATAAATATTAGCTTCCGCGCCCGATTTTTATGATTTTTCGTCATAATTTAGGTAAAGAAAACATTGCAACAAGAAAATTGCTATTTCAAGTGTGGTAGTTATTCTAAAATCCAGCCAATGAAGCTTACAATATACAACGTATTCATCAAAAATAGGTAAAATCTGACATTTTTTTTGAAAAAAATCGTATAAATATTTGCTTCCGCGCCCGAATTTTATAATTTTTCATCATAAATTATCCATAGTATAGGTCCAAAAGCATGTTTATGAATGGTTTAACAAAAATATCCATTTCAAAAATAGGTAAAATCTGACTTTATTTTTGTAAAAAATCATATAAATATTTGCTTCCGCGCCCGAATTTTATGTTTTTTCATCATAATTTAGGAAAAAGAAAACATTGCAACAGGAAATTGCTATTTCAAGTGTGGTAGATATTCTAGAATCCAGGCAATGAAGCTTATAATATACAACGTATTCATCAAAAATAGGTAAAATCTGACTTTATTTTTGTAAAATAATATATAAATATTTACTTCCGCGCCCGAATTTTATAATTTTTCATCCTATTTTATCCACAGTATAGGTCCAAAAGCATGATTATGAACGTTTTAACAAAAATATCTATTTCAAAAATAGGTAAAATCTGACTTTATTTTTGTAAAAAATCATATAAATATTTCCTTCCGCGCCCGAATTTTAAATTTTTCTTTATCGTATTTTTTCTAAAAGAAAACATTGCAACAAGAAAATTGCTATTTCAAGTGTATTAGGTATTCTAGAATCCAGCCCATGTAGCTTACAATATACAACGTATTCATCAAAAATAATTAAAATCTGACTTTATTTTTGTAAAAAATTCTATAAATATTTGCTTCCACGCCCGAACTTTATAATTTTTTATCATATAAAATATGACTTTATTTTTGTAAAAACTCATATAAATATTAGCTTCCGCGACCGATTTATATGATTTTTCATCATAATTTAGGTAAAGAAAACATTGAAACAAGAAAATTGCTATTTCAAGTGTGGTAGTTATTCTAGAATCCAGCCAATGAAGCTTACAATATACAACGTATTCATCAAAAATAGGTAAAATCTGACATTCTTTTTGAAAAAATCATATAAATATTTGCTTCCGCGCCCGAATTTTATAATTTGTCATCATAAATTATCCATAGTATAGGTCCAAAAGCATGTTTATGAATGTTTTAACAAAAATATCCATTTCAAAAATAGGTAAAATCTGACTTTATTTTTGTAAAAAATCATATAAATATTAGCTTCCGCGCCCGATTTTTATGATTTTTTATCATAATTTAGGTAAAGAAAACATTGCAACAAGAAAATTGCTATTTCAAGTGTGGTAGTTATTCTAGAATCCAGCCAATGAAGCTTACAATATACAACGTATTCATCAAAAATAGGTAAAATCTGACATTTTTTTTGAAAAAAATCATATAAATATTTGCTTCCGCGCCCGAATTTTATAATTTTTCATCATAAATTATCCATAGTATAGGTCCAAAAGCATGTTTATGAATGTTTTAACAAAAATATCCATTTCAAAAATAGGTAAAATCTGACTTTATTTTTGTAAAAAATCATATAAATATTTGCTTCCGCGCCCGAATTTTATGTTTTTTCATCATAATTTAGGAAAAAGAAAACATTGCAACATGAAAATTGCTATTTCAAGTGTAGTAGATATTCTAGAATCCAGGCAATGAAGCTAATAATATACAACGTATTCATCAAAAATAGGTAAAATCTGACTTTATTTTTGTAAAATAATATATAAATATTTGCTTCCGCGCCCGAATTTTATAATTTTTTATCCTATTTTATCCACAGTATAGGTCCAAAAGCATGTTTATGAACGTTTTAACAAAAATATCTATTTCAAAAATAGGTAAAATCTGACTTTATTTTTGTAAAAAATTCATATAAATATTTGCTTCCGCGCCCGAATTTTATGATTTTTTATCATATTTTATATAAAAGAAAACATTGCAACAAGAAAATTGCTATTTAAAGTGTGTTAGGTATTTTACAATCCAGCCAATGTAGCTTACAATATACAACGTATTTATCAAAAATAGGTAAAATCTGCCTTTTTTTTGTAAAAAATCATATAATTATTTGCTTTCGCGACCGAATTTTATAATTTTTCATCATATTTTATCCACAGTATAGGTCCAAAAGCATGTTTATGAATGTTTTAACAAAAATATCCATTTCAAACATTGGTAAAATATGACTTTATTTTTGTAAAAACTCATATAAATATTAGCTTCCGCGCCCGATTTTTATGATTTTTCATCATAATTTAGGTAAAGAAAACATTGAAACAAGAAAATTGCTATTTCAAGTGTGGTAGTTATTCTAGAATCCAGCCAATGAAGCTTACAATATACAACGTATTCATCAAAAATAGGTAAAATCTGACATTCTTTTTGAAAAAATCATATAAATATTTGCTTCCGCGCCCGAATTATATAATTTTTCATCATAAATTATCCATAGTATAGGTCCAAAAGAATGTTCATGAACGTTTTAACAAAAATATCCATTTCAAAAATAGGTAAAATCTGACTTTATTTTTGTAAAAAATCATATAAATATTTGCTTCCGCGCCCGAATTTTATGTTTTTTCATGATAATTTAGGAAAAAGAAAACATTGCAACATGAAAATTTCTATTTCAAGTGTGGTAGATATTCTAGAATCCAGGCAATGAAGCTTACTATATACTACGTATTCATCAAAAATAGGTAAAATCTGACTTTATTTTTGTAAAATAATATATAAATATTTGCTTCCGCGCCCGAATTTTATAATTTTTCATCCTATTTTATCCACAGTATAGGTCCAAAAGAATGTTTATGAACGTTTTAACAAAAATATCCATTTCAAAAATAGGTAAAATCTGACTTTATTATTGTAAAGAATCATATAAATATTTGCTTCCTCGCCCGAATTTTATGATTTTTCATCATATTTTAGATAAAAGAAAACATTGCAACAAGAAAATTGCTATTTAAAGTGTGTTAGGTATTCTACAATCCAGCCCATGTAGCTTACAATATACAACGTATTCATCAAAAATAGGTAAAATCTGCCTTTTTTTTGTAAAAAATCATATAAATATTTGCTTTCGCGACCGAATTTTATAATTTTTCATCATATTTTATCCACAGTATAGGTCCAAAAGCATGTTTATGAATGTTTTAACAAAAATATCCATTTCAAGAATAGGTAAAATCTGACTTTATTTTTGTAAAAAATCATATAAATATTAGCTTCCGCGCCCGATTTTTATGATTTTTCATCATAATTTAGGTAAAGAAAACATTGCAACAAGAAAATTGCTATTTCAAGTGTGGTAGTTATTCTAGAATCCAGCCAATGAAGCTTACAATTTACAACGTATTCATCAAAAATAGGTAAAATCTGACATTTTTTTTGAAAAAAATCATATAAATATTTGCTTCCGCGCCCGAATTTTATAATTTTTCATCATAAATTATCCATAGTATAGGTCCAAAAGCATGTTTATGAATGTTTTAACAAAAATATCCATTTCAAAAATAGGTAAAATCTGACTTTATTTTTGTAAAAAATCATATAAATATTTGCTTCCGCGCCCGAATTTTATGATTTTTCATCATAATTTAGGAAAATGAAAACATTGCAACATAAAAATTGCTATTTCAAGTGTAGTAGATATTCTAGAATCCAGGCAATGAAGCTTATAATATACAACGTATTCATCAAAAATAGGTAAAATCTGCCTTTTTTTTTGTAAAAAATCATATAAATATTTGCTTTCGCGACCGAATTTTATAATTTTTCATCATATTTTATCCACAGTATAGGTCCAAAAGCATGTTTATGAATGTTTTAACAAAAATATCCATTTCAAGAATAGGTAAAATCTGACTTTATTTTTGTAAAAAATCATATAAATATTAGCTTCCGCGCCCGATTTTTATGATTTTTCATCATAATTTAGGTAAAGAAAACATTGCAACAAGAAAATTGCTATTTCAAGTGTGGTAGTTATTCTAGAATCCAGCCAATGAAGCTTACAATATACAACGTATTCATCAAAAATAGGTAAAATCTGACATTTTTTTTGAAAAAAATCATATAAATATTTGCTTCCGCGCCCGAATTTTATAAATTTTCATCATATTTTATCCACAGTATAGGTCCAAAAGCATGTTTATGAATGTTTTAACAAAAATATCCATTTCAAAAATAGGTAAAATCTGACTTAATTTTTGTAAAAAATCATATAAATATTTTCTTCCGCGCCCGAATTTAAATTTTTTTTTTATCATATTTTTTCTAAAAGAAAACATTGCAACAATAAAATTGCTATTTCAAGTGTATTAGGTATTCTAGAATCCAGCTCATGTAGCTTACAATATACAACGTATTCATCAAAAATAGGTAAAATCGGACTTTTTTTTTGAAAAAAATCATATAAATATTTGCTTCCGAGCCCGAATTTTATCATTTTTCATCATATTTTATCCACAGTATAGGTCCAAAAGCATGTTTATGAATGTTTTAACAAAAATATCCATTTCAAGAATAGTTAAAATCTGACTTTGTTTTTGTAAAAAATCATATAAATGTTTGTTTCCGCGCCCGAATTTTATGATTTTTCATCATATTTTAGCTAAAAGAAAACATTGCAACAAGAAAATTGCTATTTCAAGTGTGTTAGGTATTGTAGAATCCAGCCAATGAAGCTTACAATATACAAGGTATTCATCAAAAATAGGTAAAATCTGACTTTATTTTTGTAAAAAATTATATAAATATTTTCTTCCGCGCCCGAATTTTATAATTTTTTATCATATTTTATCTATAGTATAGGTCCAAAAGCATGTTTATGAATGTTTTAACAAAAATATCCATTTCAAACAAAGGTAAAATCTGACTTTATTTTTGTAAAAAATCATATAAATATTTGCTTCCGCGCCCGAATTTTATGTGTTTTCATCATAATTTAGGTAAAAGAAAACATTGCAACAAGAAAATTGCTATTTCAAGTGTGGTAGGTATTCTAGAATCTAGCCAATGAAGCTTACAATATAAAACGTATTATTCAAAAATAGGTAAAATCTGACTTAATTTTTGTAAAATATTATATAATGATTTGCTTCCGCGGCCGAATTTTATAATTTTTCATCATATTTTATCCACAGTATAGGTCCAAAAGCATGTTTATGAATGTATTAACAAAAATATCCATTTCAAGAATATGTAAAATCTGACATTATTTTTGTAAAAAATCATATAAATATTTGCTTCCGCGCCCGAAATTTATGATTTTTCATCATAATTTAGGTAAAAGAAAACATTGCAACAAGAAAATTGCTATTTCAAGTGTGGTAGTTATTCTGGAATTCAGCCAATGAAGCTTACAATATACAACGTATTCATCAAAAATAGGTAAAATCTGACTTTATTTTTGTAAAAAATTATATAAATATTTGCTTCCGCGCTCGAATTTTATAATTTTTCATCATATTTTATCCATAGTATAGGTCCAAAAGCATGCTTATGAACGTTTTATCAAAATATCCATTTCAAAAATAGGTAAAATCTGACTTTATTTTTGTAAAAAATCATATAAATATTTGCTTCTGCGCCTAAATTTTATAATTTTTCATCATAAATTATCCATAGTATAGGTCCAAAAGAATGTTTATGAATGTTTTAACAAAAATATCCATTTCAAAAATAGGTAAAATCTGACTTCATTTTTGTAAAAAATCATATAAATATTTGCTTCCGCGCCCGAATTTTATAATTTTTTATCATATTTTATCTATAGTATAGGTCCAAAAGCATGTTTATGAATGTTTTAACAAAAATATCCATTACAAAAATAGGTAAAATCTTACTTTATTTTTGTAAAAAATCATATAAATATTTGCTTCCGCGCCCGAATTTTATGATTTTTCATCATATTTTAGCTAAAAGAAAACATTGCAACAAGAAAATTGCTATTTAAAGTGTTTTAGGTATTCTACAATCCAGCCCATGTAGCTTACAATATACAACGCATTCATCAAAAATAGGTAAAATCTGCCTTTTTTTGTATAAAATCATATAAATATTTGCTTTCGCGACCGAATTTTATAATTTTTCATCATATTTTATCTACAGTATAAGTCCAAAAGCATGTTTATGAATGTTTTAACAAAAATATCCATTTCAAGAATAGGTGAAATCTGACTTTATCTTTGTAAAAAATCATATAAATATTTGATTCCGCGCCCGAATTTTATGATTTTTCATTATATTTTAACTAAAAGAAAACATTGCAACAAGAAAATTGCTATTTCAAGTGTGTTAGGTATTCTAGAATGTAGCCAATGAAGCTTACAATATACAAGGTATTCATCAAAAATAGGTAAAATTTGACTTTATTTTTGTAAAAAATTATATAAATATTTTCTTCCGCGCCCGAATTTTATAATTTTTTATCATATTTTATCTATAGTATAGGTCCAAAAGCATGTTTATGAATGTTTTAACAAAAATATCCATTACAAAAATAGGTAAAATCTTACTTTATTTTTGTAAAAAATCATATAAATATTTGCTTCCGCGCCCGAATTTCATGATTTTTCATCATATTTTAGCTAAAAGAAAACATTGCAACAAGAAAATTGCTATTTAAAGTGTTTTAGGTATTCTACAATCCAGCCCATGTAGCTTACAATATACAACGCATTCATCAAAAATAGGTAAAATCTGCCTTTTTTTGTATAAAATCATATAAATATTTGCTTTCGCGACCGAATTTTATAATTTTTCATCATATTTTATCTACAGTATAAGTCCAAAAGCATGTTTATGAATGTTTTAACAAAAATATCCATTTCAAGAATAGGTGAAATCTGACTTTATCTTTGTAAAAAATCATATAAATATTTGATTCCGCGCCCGAATTTTATGATTTTTCATTATATTTTAGCTAAAAGAAAACATTGCAAAAAGAGAATTGCTATTTCAAGTGTGTTAGGTAATCTAGAATGCAGCCCAAGTAGCTTACAAAATACAACGTATTCATCAAAACTAGGTAAAATCTTACTTTTTTTTGTAAAAAATCATAAAAATATTTACTTACGCGCCCGAATTTTATAATTTTTCATCATATTTTGTCCACAGTATAGGTCCAAAAGCATGTTTATGAATGTTTTAACAAAAATATCCATTTCAAGAATAGTTAAAATCTGACCTTTATTTTTGTAAAAAATTATATAAATATTTGCTTCCGCGCCCGAATTTTATAATTTTTCATCATATTTTATCCATAGTATAGGTACAAAAGCATGTTTATGAATGTTTTAACAAAAATATCCATTACAAAAATAGGTAAAATCTTACTTTATTTTTGTAAAAAATCATATAAATATTTGCTTCCGCGCCCGAATTTTATGATTTTTCATCATATTTTAGCTAAAAGAAAACATTGCAAAAAGAAAATTGCTATTTCAAGTGTGTTAGGTATTCTAGCATGCAGCCCATGTAACTTACAATATACAACGTATTCATCAAAAATAGGTAAAATCTGACTTTATTTTTTGTAAAAAATATATAAATATTTGCTTCCGCGCCCGAAATTTATGATTTTTCATCATATTTTATCCACAGTATAGGTCCAAAAGCATGTTTATAAATTTCCATTTCAAAAATAGGTAAAATCTGCCTTTATTTTTGTAAAAAATCATATAAATATTTGCTTCCGCGCCCGAATTTTATGATTTTTTATAATAATTTAGGTAAAAGACAACATTGCAACAAGAAAATTGCTATTTCAAGTGTGGTAGGTATTTTAGAATCCAGCCAATGAAGCTTACAATATACAACGTATTCATCAAAAATAGGTAAAATCTGACTTTATTTTTGTAAAATATTATATAAATATTTGCTTCCGCGCCCGAATTTTATAATTTTTCATCATATTTTATCCATCGTATAGGTCTAAAAGCATGTTAATGAATGTTTTAACAAAATTATCCATTTCAAGAATAGGTAAAATCTGACATTATTTTTTGTAAAAAATCATATAAATATTTGCTTCCGCGCCCAAATTCTATGATTTTTCATCATATTTTAGATAAAAGAAAACATTGCAACAAGAAAATTGCTATTTAAATTGTGTTAGGTATTCTAGAATCCAGCCTACGAAGCTTACAATTACAACGTATTCATCAAAAATAGGTAAAATCTGACTTTATTTTTATAAAAAATTATATAAATATTGGCTTCCGCGCCCGAATTTTATAATTTTTTATCATATTTTATCCACAGTATAGGTCCAAAAGCATGTTTATGAATGTTTTAACAAAAATATCCATTTCAAGAATAGGTAAAATCTGCCTTTATTTTTGTAAAAAATCATATGAATATTTGCTTCCGCGCCCGAATTTTATGATTTTTGATCATAATTTAGGTAAAAGAAAACATTGCAACAAGAAAATTGCTATTTCAAGTGTGGTAGGTATTCTAGAAACCAGCCAATGAAGCTTACAATATACAACGTATTCATCAAAAATAGGTAAAATCTGATTTTATTTTTGTAAAAAATTATATAAATATTTGCTTCCGCGCCCGAATTTTACAATTTTTCATCATATTTTATCCATAGTATAGGTCCAAAAGCATGTTTATGAATGTTTTAACAAAAATATCCATTTCAAAAATATGTAAAATCTGACTTTATTTTTGTAAAAAATCATATAAATATTTGCTTCCGCGCCCGAATTTTATGATTTTTCATCATATTTCAGCTAAAATAAAACATTGCTATTTCAAGTGTGTTAGTGTTGAGAATATTCGTTTCAGCGTCAGCGTACACTAGATATAAATAATACTACTGGTTGTCATGTTAATGTTTTTAGTAGTCATAAATAAGTTGTTGTATGTTTTATGAATTTTGTATTCAAGTGTCATATGTTATAATAAAATAGTTTTTCTCTCGTTTATAATTTATTTTACCCTGCGACGAAGTCATTTTACAATAACAGGTTATGGGCCCAGAGTGAGAATACTGCGTATACTGTTTTATTAATAAATCATGTCTTTTAGTCTCGATCGAGTCAATTTTCAAAAATTAAGTGGCGAAGAGAATTGGCAAGCATGGAAGTACCAATTAACTTGCTATATTCGTGGCCATGGTTTGTGGGGCTTCATAGATGGCAAGACCAAGAAACCCACAAATGGAAACGATGATGATTGGAATGAGAAAAATTGGAAACTAATTTCAATAATTGTCCAGTCTCTCGACGAGAAGCCGTTTACGCTTGTCCAGGGGCTTGAAGACGCGAAGTTGGTTTGGGAAAAGCTATGCGGAGTCTACGAAATGTCATCAGTAGATCGAAAAATGGCATTATTAATAGAATTTTACGGGGCAAATTGGGATAATGCAGACGACATTATCACTCATATTACGAAAATTCAAAATCTTCGTAAACAAATCAAAGATCTGGGTGAACCTACTTACGAAGAAACAATAATCGCGAAAATTATATCAAATTTGCCTTCGTCATATGATAGTTTTGTAGAAGCTTGGCGTGCTACTCCAAAAATAGCGCAAACTGTTTCTTTATTAACTGAAAGATTAGTAGCAACAGAGCGTCGACTGAAAATGCGAGAGGATGAAACGACCTTGGCATTTGCAGCAAGACAAATGTCAAAAACAAGAAAGAAATTTGAAGCTGTTAATATGACCAGGCAGAGTCAACCAAAACAAAAACAGACTGAGAATGAAGATTCGAGGAAGAAAAAATGCTACTATTGCGGCAAAGTCGGTCATCTCGCAGTAAATTGTTGGAAGAAAGCTAGAAAAAAAAATTGAACTTCTGCTTGAAACATAAATTTGAAGTAAAAGAAGTTTTGCCCAAATTCTTCAACAAAATTCGAAATGAAACTGATTTTCGGGTGAAAGTTATTCGTACAGACAGAGGTACAGAATTTTCAGATAAAGAAACTATAAAAATTATTGAGAAGTACGGAGCAACGCACGTTATGGTTTCAAGAGCAACGCCGCAGCAAAACGGTACAGTTGAGCGCGAAAACAGAACAATTATAGAAGCTGCTCGTACAATGCTGTATGCAAAAGGACAGGTACGTCAACGGTCAAAAATAAATCACCGTTTGAATTATGGAATAAAAGAAGCCCTCGTATAGAAAATTTAAGTATATTTGGATCAAGAGTATTCAGTCTAGTTCCAGAAGGAAAACGTCACAAATTTGATCCAAAAGCTAGAGAAGGAATATTTATTGGATATGACGATTGTGGATACAAAATTTTGTACGAAAATTCGCAAAAGATCGACATATCAATGAATGTGGAATTTGATGAACAGCATGGACCACTATGTAATTGTCAAAACCAGATAGAAGTTCGTGTCAAAGACAATGATGCAACTAGGAAAAATGAAGATGTGTCCAGCTGCAGTGGGAGAGAAGAGCAGAAGATTCAAGAAAAAGAAGAACAGAAGACTCAAGTAAAAGAAGATCAGAAGAAAGAAAAAGACGAGCAGAAGATTCAAGAAAAACAAGAGAAGAAGATTCAAGAAAATCAAGAGAAGAAGACTCAAGAAAAACAAGAGAAGAAGACTCAAGAAAAACAAGAGAAGAAGACTCAAGTAAAAGAAGATCAGAAGAAAGAAAAACGATATCCAAGTAGAAGTCGAAAACCACCAGAAATAATCTATGAACCTACATCCTTCTTCACACAAGTAACGGATGAACCAACTTATGAAGAAGAAGTCAAGTCGTTAGATTTTAAACAATGGAATGAAGCCATGAAGAACGAAATACAGTCGTTAATGAAGAATAAAACTTGGTCATTACTCTGAGATAGCGCGT
>JAQOWZ010000371.1:0-50155 GCA_035578165.1 Stenolophus ochropezus
TTGGATAAAATATCATGAAAAATTATAAAATTCGAGCGCGGAAGCAAATATTTATATAATTTTTTACAAAAATAAAGTCAGATTTTAACTATTTTTGATGAATACGTTGTATATTGTAAGCTACATGGGCTTGATTCTAGAATACCTAACACACTAGAAATAGCAATTTTCTTGTTGCAATGTTTTCTTTTAGCTAAAGTATGATGAAAAATCATAAAATATGGGCGCGGAAGCAAATATTTGTATGATTTTTTACAAAAATAAAGTCAAATTTTACCTATTTTTGAAATGGATATTTTTGTTACAACATTCGTAAACATGCTTTTGGATCTATACTTTGGATAAAATATGATGAAAAATTATTAAATTCGGGCGCGGAAGCAAATATTTATATAATTTTTTACATAAATAAAGTCAGATTTTACCTATTTTTGATGAATACGTTGTATATTGTAAGCTTCATTGGCTGGATTCTAGAATACGTACCACACTTGAAATAGCAATTTTCTTGTTGCAATGTTTTCTTTTACCCAAATTATGATGAAAAATAATAAAATTCGGGCGCGGATGCAAATATTTATATGATTTTTAACAAAAATAAAGTCAAATTTTACCTATTCTTGAAATGGATATTTTTGTTAAAACATTCATAAACATGCTTTTGGACCTATACTGTGAATAAAATATGATAAAAAATTATAAAATTCGGGCGCGGAAACAATTACTTATATGATTTTTTTCCATAAAAAAAGTCAAATTTTACCAATTTTTGATGAATACGTTGTATATTTTACACTACATGGACTGGATTCTAGAATACCTAACACACTTGAAATAACAATTTTCTTGTTGCAATGTTTTCTTTTAGTTAAAATTTGATAAAAAATCATAAAATTCGGGCGCGGAAGCAAATATTTATATGATTTTTTACAAAAATAAAGTCAGATTTTACCTATTTTTGAAATGGATATTTTTGTTAAAACATTCATAAACATGCTTTTTGGACCTATACTGTGAATAAAATATGATGAAAAATTATAAATTTCGGGCGCGGAAGCAATTATTTATATGATTTTTTCCAAAAAAAAAGTCAGATTTTACCTATTTTTAATGAATACGGTGTATATTGTACGCTACATGGGCTGGATTCTAGAATACCTAACACACTTGAAATAGCAATTTTCTTGTTGCAATGTTTTCTTTTAGCTAAAATATGATAAAAAAACATAAAATTCGGGCGCGGAAACAAATATTTATATGATTTTTTACAAAAATAAAGTCAGATTTTACCTATTTTTTAAATGGATATTTTTGTTAAAACATTCATAAACATGCTTTTGGACCTATACTATGGATAAAATATGATGGAAACTTATAAAATTCGGGCGCGGAAGCAAATATTTATATAATTTTTTACAAAAATAAACTCAGATTTTACCTATTTTTGATAAATACGTTGTATATTGTAAGCTTCATTGGCTGGATTCTAGAATACCTACCACACTTGAAATAGTAATTTTCTTGTTGCAATGTTTTCTTTTACCTAAATTATGATGAAAAATCATAAAATTCGGGCGCGGAAGCAAATATTTATATGATTTTTTACAAAAATAAAGTCAGATTTTACCTATTCTTGAAATGAATATTTATGTTAAAACATTCATAAACATGCTTTTCGACCTATACTGTGGATAAAATATCATGAAAAATTATAAATTTCGGGCGCGGAAGCAATTATTTATATGATTTTTTCCAAAAAAAAAGTCAGATTTTACCAATTTTTAATGAATACGGTGTATATTGTACGCTACATGGGCTGGATTCTAGAATACCTAACACACTTGAAATAGCAATTTTCTTGTTGCAATGTTTTCTTTTAGCTAAAATATGATAAAAAATCATAAAATTCGGGCGCGGAAACAAATATTTATATGATTTTTTACAAAAATAAAGTCAGATTTTACCTATTTTTGAAATGGATATTTTTGTTAAAACATTCATAAACATGCTTTTGGACCTATACTATGGATAAAATATGATGGAAAATTATAAAATTCGGGCGCGGAAGCAAATATTTATATAATTTTTTACAAAAATAAACTCAGATTTTACCTATTTTTGATGAATACGTTGTATATTGTAAGCTTCATTGGCTGGATTCTAGAATACCTACCACACTTGAAATAGTAATTTTCTTGTTGCAATGTTTTCTTTTACCTAAATTATGATGAAAAATCATAAAATTCGGGCGCGGAAGCAAATATTTATATGATTTTTTACAAAAATAAAGTCAGATTTTACCTATTCTTGAAATGAATATTTATGTTAAAACATTCATAAACATGCTTTTCGACCTATACTGTGGATAAAATATGATGAAAAATTATAAAATTCGGGCGCAGAAACAATTATTTGTATGATTTTTTCCAAAAAAAAAGTCAGATTTTACCTATTTTTGATGAATACGTTGTATATTGTACGCTACATGGGCTGGATTCTAGAATACCTAACACACTGGAAATAACAATTTTCTTGTTGCAATGTTTTCTTTTAGCTAAAATATGATGAAAAATCATAAAATTCGGGCGCGGAAGCAAATATTTATATAATTTTTTACAAAATAAAGTCGGATTTTACCTATTTTTGAAATGGATATTTTTGTTAAAACATTCATAAACATGCTTTTGGACCTATACTGTGGATAAAATATGATAAAAATTATAAAATTCGGGCGCGGAAGCAATTATTTATATGATTTTTGCCAAAAAAAAAAGTCAGATTTTACCTATTTTTGATGAATACGTTGTATATTGTACGCTACATGGGCTGGATTCTACAATACCTAACACACTTGAAATAGCAATATTCTTGTTGCAATGTTTTCTTTTAGCTAAAATATGATAAAAAATCATAAAATTCGGGCGCGGAAGCAAATATTTATATGATTTTTTACAAAAATAAAGTCAGATTTTACCTATTTTTGAAATGGAGATTTTTGTTAAAATATTCATAAACATGCTTTTGGACCTATACTATGTATAAAATATGATGAAAAATTATAAAATTCGGGCGCGGAAGCAAATATTTATAAAATTTTTTACAAAAATAAAGTCAGATTTCACCTATTTCTGATGAACACATTGTATATTGTAAGCTAAATGGGCTTGATTCTAGAATACCTAACACACTTGAAATAGCAATTTTCTTGTTGCAATGTTTTCTTTTAGCTAAAATATGATAAAAATTCATAAAATTCGGGCGCGGAAGCAAATATTTATATGATTTTTTACAAAAATAAAGTCAGACTTTACCTATTCTTAAAATAGATATTTTTGTTTAAACATTCATAAACATGGTTTTGGACCTATACTGTGGATAAACTATGATGAAAAATTATAAAATTCGGGCGCGGAAGCAAATATTTATATGATTTTTTACAAAAAAAATGTCAGATTTTTACCTATTTTTGATGAAAACTTTGTATATTGTAAGCTACATGGGCTGGATTCTAGAATACCTAGCACACTTGAAATAGCAATTTTTTTGTTGCAATGTTTACTTTTAGCTAAAATATGATAAAAAATCATAAAATTCGGGAGCGGAAGCAAATATTTATATGATTTTTTACAAAAATAAAGTCAGATTTTACCTATTTTTGAAAAGGATATTTTTGTAAAACATTCATAAACATGCTTTTGGGCCTATACTATGGATAAAATATGATGAAAAATTATAAAATTCGGGCGCGGAAGCAAATCTTTATATAATTTTTTACAAAAATAAAGTCCGATTTTACCTCTTTTTGATGAATACGTTGTATATTGTAAGCTTCTTTGGCTGGATTCTAGAATACCTACCACACTTGAAATAGCAATTTTCTTGTTACAATGTTTTCTTTTACCTAAATTATGATGAAAAATCATAAAATTCGGGCGCGGAAGCAAATATTTATATGATTTTTTACAAAAATAAAGTCAGATTTTACCTATTCTTGAAATGGATATTTTTGTTAAAACATTCATAAACATGCTTTTGGACCTATACTGTGGATAAAATATCATGAAAAATTATAAAACTCGAGCGCGGAAGCAAATATTTATATAATTTTTTACAAAAATAAAGTCAGATTTTAACTATTTTTGATGAATACGTTGTATATTGTAAGCTACATGGGCTTGATTCTAGAATACCTAACACACTAGAAATAGCAATTTTCTTGTTGCAATGTTTTCTTTTAGCTAAAGTATGATGAATAATCATAAAATATGGGCGCGGAAGCAAATATTTGTATGATTTTTTACAAAAATAAAGTCAAATTTTACCTATTTTTGAAATGGATATTTTTGTTACAACATTCGTAAACATGCTTTTGGATCTATACTTTGGATAAAATATGATGAAAAATTATAAAATTCGGGCGCGGAAGCAAATATTTATATAATTTTTTACATAAATAAAGTCAAAATTTACCTATTTTTGATGAATACGTTGTATATTGTAAGCTTCATTGGCTGGATTCTAGAATACGTACCACACTTGAAATAGCAATTTTCTTGTTGCAATGTTTTCTTTTACCCAAATTATGATGAAAATAATAAAATTCGGGCGCGGAAGCAAATATTTATATGATTTTTTACAAAAATAAAGTCAGATTTTACCTATTCTTGAAACGGATATTTTTGTTAAAACATTCATAAACATGCTTTTGGACCTATACTGTGAATAAAATATGATAAAGAATTATAAATTTCGGGCGCGGAAGCAATTATTTATATGATTTTTTCCAAAAAAAAAGTCAGATTTTACCTATTTTTAATGAATACGGTGTATATTGTACGCTACATGGGCTGGATTCTAGAATACCTAACACACTTGAAATAGCAATTTTCTTGTTGCAATGTTTTCTTTTAGCTAAAATATGATGAAAAATCATAAAATTCGGGCGCGGAAACAAATATTTATATGATTTTTTACAAAAATAAAGTCAGATTTTACCTATTTTTGAAATGGATATTTTTGTTAAAACATTCATAAACATGCTTTTGGACCTATACTATGGATAAAATATGATGGAAAATTATAAAATTCGGGCGCGGAAGCAAATATTTATATAATTTTTTACAAAAATAAACTCAGATTTTACCTATTTTTGATGAATACGTTGTATATTGTAAGCTTCATTGGCTGGATTCTAGAATACCTACCACACTTGAAATAGTAATTTTCTTGTTGCAATGTTTTCTTTTACCTAAATTATGATGAAAAATCATAAAATTCGGGCGCGGAAGCAAATATTTATATGATTTTTTACAAAAATAAAGTCAGATTTTACCTATTCTTGAAATGGATATTTATGTTAAAACATTCATAAACATGCTTTTGGACCTATACTGTGGATAAAATATGATGAAAAATTATAAAATTCGGGCGCAGAAACAATTATTTGTATGATTTTTTCCAAAAAAAAAGTCAGATTTTACCTATTTTTGATGAATACGTTGTATATTGTAAGCTACATGGGCTGGATTCTAGAATACCTAACACACTGGAAATAGCAATTTTCTTGTTGCAATGTTTTCTTTTTGCTAAAATATGATGAAAAATAATAAAATTCGGGCGCGGAAGCAAATATTTATATAATTTTTTACAAAAATAAAGTCGGATTTTACCTATTTTTGAAATGGATATTTTTGTTAAAACATTCATAAACATGCTTTTGGACCTATACTGTGGATAAAATATGATAAAAATTATAAAATTCGGGCGCGGAAGCAATTATTTATATGATTTTTGCCAAAAAAAAAGTCAGATTTTACCTATTTTTGATGAATACGTTGTATATTGTACGCTACATGGGCTGGATTCTACAATACCTAACGCACTTGAAATAGCAATTTTCTTGTTGCAATGTTTTCTTTTAGCTAAAATATGATAAAAAATCATAAAATTCGGGCGCGGAAGCAAATATTTATATGATTTTTTACAAAAATAAAGTCAGATTTTACCTATTTTTGAAATGGAGATTTTTGTTAAAATATTCATAAACATGCTTTTGGACCTATACTATGTATAAAATATGATGAAAAATTATAAAATTCGGGCGCGGAAGCAAATATTTATATAATTTTTTACAAAAATAAAGTCAGATTTTACCTATTTTTGATGAATACGTTGTATATTGTAAGCTTCATTGGCTGGATTCTAGAATACCTACCACACTTGAAATAGCAATTTTCTTGTTGCAATGTTTTCTTTTACCTAAATTATGATGAAAAATCATAAAATTCGGGCGCGGAAGCAAATATTTATATCAGTTTTTACAAAAATAAAGTCAGATTTTACCTATTCTTGAAATGGATATTTTTGTTAAACCATTCATAAACATGCTTTTGGACCTATACTGTGGATAAAATATAATAAAAAATTATAAAATTTGGGCGCGGAAGCAATTATTTATATGATTTTTTCCAAAAAAAAAGTCAGATTTTACTTATTTTTGATGAATACGTTGTATATTGTATTCTACATGGGCTGGATTCTGGATTACCTAACACACTTGAAATAGCAATTTTCTTGTTGCAATGTTTTCTTTTAGCTAAAATATGATGAAAAATCATAAAATTCGGGCGCGGAAGCAAATATTTATATGATTTTTTACAAAAATAAGGTCAGATTTTACCTATTCTTGAAATGGATATTTTTGTTAAAACATTCATAAACATGCTTTTGGACCTATACTGTGAATAAAATATGATAAAAAATTATAAAATTCGGGCGCGGAAACAATTACTTATATGATTTTTTCCATAAAAAAAGTCAAATTTTACCTATTTTTGATGAATACGTTGTATATTTTACGCTACATGGACTGGATTCTAGTATACCTAACACACTTGAAATAACAATTTTCTTGTTGCAATGTTTTCTTTTAGCTAAAATATGATAAAAAATCATAAAATTCGGGCGCGGAAGCAAATATTTATATGATTTTTTACAAAAATAAAGTCAGATTTTACCTATTTTTGAAATGGATATTTTTGTTAAAACATTCATAAACATGCTTTTGGACCTATACTTTGGATAAAATATGATGAAAAATTATAATATTCGGGCGCGAAAGCAAATATTTATATAATTTTTTACATAAATAAAGTCAGATTTTACCTATTTTTCATGAATACGTTGTATATTGTAAGCTTCATTGGCTGGATTCTAGAATACGTACCACACTTGAAATAGCAATTTTCTTGTTGCAATATTTTCTTTTACCTAAATTATGATGAAAAATCATAAAATTCGGGCGCGGAAGCAAATATTTATATGATTTTGTACAAAAATAAAGTCAGATTTTACCTATTCTTGAAATGGATATTTTTGTTAAAATATTCATAAACATGCTTTTGGACCTATACTGTGGATAAAATATGATGAAAAATTATAAAATTCGGGCGCAGAAGCAAATATTTATATAATTTTTTACAAAAATAAAGTCAGATTTTACCTATTTCTGATGAACACATTGTATATTGTAAGCTACATGGGCTTGATTCTAGAATACCTAACACACTTGAAATAGCAATTTTTTTGTTGCAATGTTTACTTTTAGCTAAAATATGATAAAAAATCATAAAATTCGGGCGCGGAAGCAAATATTTATATGACTTTTTACAAAAATATAGTCAGATTTTATCTATTCTTGAAATTGATATTTTTGTTAAAACATTCATAAACATGCTTTTGGACCTATACTGTGGATAAAATATGATGAAAAATTATAAAATTCGGGCGCGGAAGCAAATATTTATATAATTTTTTACAAAAATAAAGTCAGATTTTACCTATTTCTGATGAATACATTGTATATTGTAAGCTACATGGGCTTGATTCTAGAATACATAACACACTTGAAATAGCAATATTTTTGTTGCAATGTTTACTTTTAGCTAAAATATGATGGAAAATCATAAAATTCGGGCGCGGAAGCAAATATTTATATGATTTTTTACAAAAATAAAGTCAGATTTTACCTATTCTTGAAATGGATGTTTTTGTTAAAACATTCATAAACATGCTTTTGGACCTATACTGTGGATAAAATATGATGAAAAATTATAAAATTCGGGCGCGGAAGCAATTATTTATATGATTTATTCCAAAAAAAAAGTCAGATTTTACCTATTTTTGATGAATACGTTGTAAATTGTACACTACATAGGCTGGTTTCTAGAATACCTACCACACTTGAAATAGCAATTTGCTTGTTGCAATGTTTTCTTTTAGCTAAAATATGATGAAATATCATAAAATTCGGGCGCGGAAGCAAATATTTATATGATTTTTTACAAAAATAAAGTCAGATTTTACCTATTCTTAAAATGGATATTTTTGTTAAAACATTCATAAACATCCTTTTGGACCTATACTGTGGATAAAATATGATGAAAAATTATAAAATTCGGGCGCGGAAGCAACTATTTATATGCTTTTTCTAAAAAAAAAAGTCAGATTTTACCTATTTTTGATGAATACGTTGTATATTGCACGCTACATGGGCTGGCTTCTAGAATTCCTAACACACTTGAAATAGCAATTTTCTTGTTGCAATGTTTTCTTTTACCTAAATTATGATGAAAAATCATAAAATTCGGGCGCGGAAGCAAATATTTATATGATTTTTTACATAAAATAAAGTCAGATATTACCTATTTTTGAAATGGATATTTTTGTTAAAACATTCATAAACATGCTTTTGAACCTATACTATGGATAAAATATTATAAAAAATTATAAAATTTGGGCGCGGAAGCAAATATTTATATGATTTTTTACAAAAAAAAATCAGATTTTACCTATTTTTGATGAATACTTTGTATATTGTATGCTACATGTGCTGGATTCTAGAATACCTAACACACTTGAAATAGCAATTTTTTTGTTGCAATGTTTTCTTTTAGCTAAAATATGGTGAAAAATCATAAAATTCGGGCGCGGAAGCAAATATTTATATGATTTTTTACAAATATAAAGTTAGATTTTACCTATTCTTGAAATGGATATTTTTGTTAAAACATTCATAAACATGCTTTTGGACCTATACTGTGGATAAAATATGATAAAAAGTTATAAAATTCGGGCGCGGAAGCAATTATTTATATGATTTTTGCCAAAAAAAAAAGTCAGATTTTACCTATTTTTGATGAATACGTTGTATATTGTAAGCTTCATTGGCTGGATTCTAGAATACGTACCACACTTGAAATAGCAATTTTCTTGTTGCAATATTTTCTTTTACCTAAATTATGATGAAAAATCATAAAATTCGGGCGCGGAAGCAAATATTTATATGATTTTGTACAAAAATAAAATCAGATTTTACCTATTCTTGAAATGGATATTTTTGTTAAAATATTCATAAACATGCTTTTGGACCTATACTGTGGATAAAATATGATGAAAAATTATAAAATTCGGGCGCAAAAGCAAATATTTATATAATTTTTTACAAAAATAAAGTCAGATTTTACCGATTTCTGATGAACACATTGTATATTGTAAGCTACATGGGCTTGATTCTAGAATACCTAACACACTTGAAATAGCAATTTTTTTGTTGCAATGTTTACTTTTAGCTAAAATATGATAAAAAATCATAAAATTCGGGCGCGGAAGCAAATATTTATATGACTTTTTACAAAAATATAGTCAGATTTTATCTATTCTTGAAATTGATATTTTTGTTAAAACATTCATAAACATGCTTTTGGACCTATACTGTGGATAAAATATGATGAAAAATTATAAAATTCGGGCGCGGAAGCAAATATTTATATAATTTTTTACAAAAATAAAGTCAGATTTTACCTATTTCTGATGAATACATTGTATATTGTAAGCTACATGGGCTTGATTCTAGAATACATAACACACTTGAAATAGCAATTTTTTTGTTGCAATGTTTACTTTTAGCTAAAATATGATGGAAAATCATAAAATTCGGGCGCGGAAGCAAATATTTATATGATTTTTTACAAAAATAAAGTCAGATTTTACCTATTCTTGAAATGGATGTTTTTGTTAAAACATTCATAAACATGCTTTTGGACCTATACTGTGGATAAAATATGATAAAAAGTTATAAAATTCGGGCGCGGAAGCAATTATTTATATGATTTTTGCCAAAAAAAAAGTCAGATTTTACCTATTTTTGATGAATACGTTGTATATTGTAAGCCATATGGGCTGGATTCTACAATACCTAACACACTTGAAATAGCAATTTTCTTGTTGCAATGTTTTAATTTAGCTAAAATATGATAAAAAATCATAAAATTCGGGCGCGGAAGCAAATATTTATATCATTTTTTACAAAAATAATGTCAGATTTTACCTATTCTTGAAATGGATATTTTTGTTAAAACATTCATAAACATGCTTTTGGACCTATACTGTGGATAAAATATGATGAAAAATTATAAAATTCGGGCGCAAAAGCAATTATTTATATGATTTTTTCCAAAAAAAAAAAAGTCAGATTTTACCTATTTTTGATGAATACGTTGTATATTGTACGCTACATGGGCTGGATTCTAGAATACCTAACACACTTGAAATAGCAATTTTCTTGTTGCAATGTTTTCTTTTAGCTAAAATATGATGAAAAATCATAAAATTTGGGCGCGGAAGCAAATATTTATATGATTTTTTATTTTAAGGTTTGGTTATAAAATGGCGATCTGGATCATTAACTTGAGAGTCATGTATTTATTAAACGTTTCGGCCATCGGCGATAGTGGCCATCATCAGTACAACTACAATTGTTTATAAAATATTTAGTTTCGACATAAGACAAAAAAATTTTTTTAAGTACAATACCTTAGTTATAGTAATTGGCATTTAGAATGTTACAAATGATTATTATATTGAAGAGATACATTTCTGTAAATAGAATAACATTAGTTTCAAAAAAATTTATGTAAGAAATTTAAAAATACCTCGTAATGTTCTTGTTATATATTTAAGAAAGTTGAAACATTTGAATTGAAAACTTTTATTGTCAAAATAAAACACTACATAATGATGCTGTTACTTCCACGGTGGAAGGTTGCAGAATAAAACTACGTCTTAAAATTTTGTTAAACAAGTGACAACGGGCAGTTGTACCAACATAATAACTCTGAAAAATTGAAGAAATTTTGTTTGAAACAAAGAATTATATTGTGAACTGCTTTATAATGGGAGCCGCGTAATTTAAAATATTGTCAAAATTAGTATGGTTGTTCATACATATGTTTTTGTGTAAATTAATGTGTAATGTTTCATAAGTTAAGCGTTTATATTTATTTTGTTCTGTTTGTAAAATTCTAACACTATCAAAATTTATTTTATGTCCTGTTTCTTGGTGATGTTTAGTAAGACCACTATGATTCGGATTTAATAAGTTACAGTGGTAATTATGTTGGTACATACGCTTTTTTAAGGGTTGAGAAGTTTCACCTATGTAAATCTTATTACAAACATTACATTCGATTTGGTAAATGACATTATTTTTTTCCAAAATTGGGACAGGATCTTTAATTTTTGTGAATAGATGTTGTGTGCTGGAAATAGAGGAATTGGCAAGTTTAATGTTACTGTTATTTCATATTTTATTAAGACCGTTATTAATTTTATGGTGGAATGGAACTTTTGAATATATAATATTGTTGTTATCATTGTTATTGTTGTCTCTATATATATTAGTTGATAATGTATGTTTACGTTTATTAATTGAAGTTGTAATTAAATTGGGAGGGTAACCATTATGTTCTAAAGTATTTTTTATGAATTGTAAATTTTCTTTGTGAAATTTAGGGTGTGAGAGAAGAATGGCACGGTCTACTAAGGCAGTAATGACATTTTGTTTGTATTGTTTATTTGTGTATGAATAATAATTTAAGTATCTGCCAGAATATGTGTTTTTCCTGTACCAATTAGTAATGCATTTATTATTATCATTTATTATAGTGACATCAAGAAAACTTATTTGTTTATTAATTTCCATTTCTATTGTGAAATTTAGTCTGGGGTGGTAATTATTGAATGCTTCCAAGATATTTGTAACCTCATTTTTATGTGCAATAACAAAACAATCATCAACGTATCGTTTAAAATATAAAATTTTGAAAGTAGGGTTATCTATTATGTTGTTTTCTAATTTTTGTAAAACTAAATCTGCTATAACATTACTTAAACTGGAACCCATAGGTGTACCATCAATTTGTTGATATGCTATATTTTGAAAAGTAAAAATGGAAGCTTGAAAACAGAGTTCTATTCCTTCTTTAAATTGTTCAAAGGTTAAGTCGGTATGTGGTTCTATCAGGTTCCAAACATCTTGGATGCATTCAATAACTAAATTCTGTGGAATACTAGGGAAAAGAGAACAAACGTCTAACAAAAACATTACATATTCAGAAGGTATATTTTTATCTTTAATGTCATTTACAAAATCGAATGAGTTTTTTAAAAAATTTTGGGAATTGACAGTTACCTTTTTCAAAATATTAGAAAGAAATTTTGCTAAATTGTATGTAGGATTATCCATTGTGGAGGTAATAGGTCTGAGTGGGGTATTTGGTTTGTGAATTTTCGGAAGCATGTACATTTTGCCAACGGAAGGATGTTTAACGATGAGTTCTGGATGATCAATTTTCTGTAGATAATTTTTACATTTGTTTTGGATGTTAGTGAGAGGACATTTATTTAACTTTTTATAGGTAGTTTGGTCATTTAAAATATCTAATGCTTTATTATCATAATCTGTTTTATTTAGCAATACTGTCTTTGAACCTTTATCTGCTTTGGTGACTATTATTTGAGGATTGTTTTTTAAAAAAGTTTTTGTTATATTTATCCATTTTATAAATTCTATTTCATTGAATGATGGTCTTGCTTTTTTTAAAATTCTGACTTGTGAATTCAAAAACTTCGAAATTGTATTGATTAGTTGAGATTTGTGAGGAATATTGCTATTTTTTATTGTATTGTTTAAGTTTGTGAAAGTTTCAAGAATTAATTTTTGGTTTGTTCTTTTGTTGAAATTATTATAAGCAAATTTAGGTCCCAGAGATAGTATTGTTAAAATCTTTTCATCTATGTGTAAACCAGTTAAGTTTGAAATCCAGTGTTTATGATTTTGAAGTAAAATGTTACAAATGCTGTTTTTTGAAGTGTCATTGAATAATTTAGTTAATTTTCTGTCAGTTTTGATTTTATGTTTGTGAGTGGTGTTAATATGTAATTTATTTGCATGATAAATAATATAAAAATAAATTTCCGTTGGCAAAATATCCATGAAATTTACTATTAAATTTAATTTAAATTGTTTCAATTTTCTAAGGAGCGTATGAGCCTCATTTAATTCAATATCAATTAATTTATGGTAGAACAAATTTTTGCAGTTGTTGAATTTGTTGTGAATTCTTTTGGAAATATAATCTTTTTTGAAACTAATGCTATTCTTTACAAAATTTGGAATTAAACTATTGTTTTTACATTCATTTAAGAAAAATATTCTAAGTTCTGTTTTACATATTCTAATAATATTATTATTATAATCTTGGATGTACCTTGAGGTTTGTCGGCCGAAGATTTGTGAAATTGAATCTAAGAAGGTCCGGTTCATGTTGAAAGTCCTATCTTGTATGTGCGGGTAAATTCCAGTGTTTTTCTGTCCTATGTCGGTGGGTCCTGAAGCCTTCCACCATGGAGTAATTTTTTAAAAAAATTTTGTTGAAGATCCTAATTTAAATTGTTTTAAGGTTTGGTTATAAAATGGCGATCTGGATCATTAACTTGAGAGTCATGTATTTATTAAACGTTTCGGCCATCGGCGATAGTGGCCATCATCAGTACAACTACAATTGTTTATAAAATATTTAGTTTCGACATAAGACAAAAAAATTTTTTGTAGTACAATACCTTAGTTATAGTAATTGGCATTTAGAATGTTACAAATGATTATTATATTGAAGAGATACATTTCTTTAAATAGAATAACATTAGTTTCAAAAAAATTTATGTAAGAAATTTAAAAATACCTCGTAATGTTCTTGTTATATATTTAAGAAAGTTGAAACATTTGAATTGAAAACTTTTATTGTCAAAATAAAACACTACATAATGATGCTGTTACTTCCACGGTGGAAGGTTGCAGAATAAAACTACGTCTTAAAATTTTGTTAAACAAGTGACAACGGGCAGTTGTACCAACATAATAACTCTGAAAAATTGAAGAAATTTTGTTTGAAACAAAGAATTATATTGTGAACTGCTTTATAATGGGAGCCGCGTAATTTAAAATATTGTCAAAATTAGTATGGTTGTTCATACATATGTTTTTGTGTAAATTAATGTGTAATGTTTCATAAGTTAAGCGTTTATATTTATTTTGTTCTGTTTGTAAAATTCTAACACTATCAAAATTTATTTTATGTCCTGTTTCTTGGTGATGTTTAGTAAGACCACTATGATTCGGATTTAATAAGTTACAGTGGTAATTATGTTGGTACATACGCTTTTTTAAGGGTTGAGAAGTTTCACCTATGTAAATCTTATTACAAACATTACATTCGATTTGGTAAATGACATTATTTTTTTCCAAAATTGGGACAGGATCTTCAATTTTTGTGAATAGATGTTGTGTGCTGGAAATAGAGGAATTGGCAAGTTTAATGTTACTGTTATTTCATATTTTATTAAGACCGTTATTAATTTTATGGTGGAATGGAACTTTTGAATATATAATATTGTTGTTATCATTGTTATTGTTGTCTCTATATATATTAGTTGATAATGTATGTTTACGTTTATTAATTGAAGTTGTAATTAAATTGGGAGGGTAACCATTATGTTCTAAAGTATTTTTTATGAATTGTAAATTTTCTTTGTGAAATTTAGGGTGTGAGAGAAGAATGGCACGGTCTACTAAGGCAGTAATGACATTTTGTTTGTATTGTTTATTTGTGTATGAATAATAATTTAAGTATCTGCCAGAATATGTGTTTTTCCTGTACCAATTAGTAATGCATTTATTATTATCATTTATTATAGTGACATCAAGAAAACTTATTTGTTTATTAATTTCCATTTCTATTGTGAAATTTAGTCTGGGGTGGTAATTATTGAATGCTTCCAAGATATTTGTAACCTCATTTTTATGTGCAATAACAAAACAATCATCAACGTATCGTTTAAAATATAAAATTTTGAAAGTAGGGTTATCTATTATGTTGTTTTCTAATTTTTGTAAAACTAAATCTGCTATAACATTACTTAAACTGGAACCCATAGGTGTACCATCAATTTGTTGATATGCTATATTTTGAAAAGTAAAAATGGAAGCTTGAAAACAGAGTTCTATTCCTTCTTTAAATTGTTCAAAGCTTAAGTCGGTATGTGGTTCTATCAGGTTCCAAACATCTTGGATGCATTCAATAACTAAATTCTGTGGAATACTAGGGAAAAGAGAACAAACGTCTAACGAAAACATTACATATTCAGAAGGTATATTTTTATCTTTAATGTCATTTACAAAATCGAATGAGTTTTTTAAAAAATTTTGGGAATTGACAGTTACCTTTTTCAAAATATTAGAAAGAAATTTTGCTAAATTGTATGTAGGATTATCCATTGTGGAGGTAATAGGTCTGAGTGGGGTATTTGGTTTGTGAATTTTCGGAAGCATGTACATTTTGCCAACGGAAGCATGTTTAACGATGAGTTCTGGATGATCAATTTTCTGTAGATAATTTTTACATTTGTTTTGGATGTTAGTGAGAGGACATTTATTTAATTTTTTAGGACCCACCGACATAGGACAGAAAAACACTGGAATTTACCCGCACATACAAGATAGGACTTTCAACATGAACCGGACCTTCTTAGATTCAATTTCACAAATCTTCGGCCGACAAACCTCAAGGTACATCCAAGATTATAATAATAATATTATTAGAATATGTAAAACAGAACTTAGAATATTTTTCTTAAATGAATGTAAAAACAATAGTTTAATTCCAAATTTTGTAAAGAATAGCATTAGTTTCAAAAAAGATTATATTTCCAAAAGAATTCACAACAAATTCAACAACTGCAAAAATTTATTCTACCATAAATTAATTGATATTGAATTAAATGAGGCTCATACGCTCCTTAGAAAATTGAAACAATTTAAATTAAATTTAATAGTAAATTTCATGGATATTTTGCCAACGGAAATTTATTTTTATATTATTTATCATGCAAATAAATTACATATTAACACCACTCACAAACATAAAATCAAAACTGACAGAAAATTAACTAAATTATTCAATGACACTTCAAAAAACAGCATTTGTAACATTTTACTTCAAAATCATAAACACTGGATTTCAAACTTAACTGGTTTACACATAGATGAAAAGATTTTAACAATACTATCTCTGGGACCTAAATTTGCTTATAATAATTTCAACAAAAGAACAAACCAAAAATTAATTCTTGAAACTTTTACAAACTTAAACAATACAATAAAAAATAGCAATATTCCTAACAAATCTCAACTAATCAATAAAATTTCGAAGTTTTTGAATTCACAAGTCAGAATTTTAAAAAAAGCAAGACCATCATTCAATGAAATAGAATTTATAAAATGGATAAATATAACAAAAACTTTTTTAAAAAACAATCCTCAAATAATAGTCACCAAAGCAGATAAAGGTTCAAAGACAGTATTGCTAAATAAAACAGATTATGATAATAAAGCATTAGATATTTTAAATAACCAAACTACCTATAAAAAATTAAATAAATGTCCTCTCACTAACATCCAAAACAAATGTAAAAATTATCTACAGAAAATTGATCATCCAGAACTCATCGTTAAACATGCTTCCGTTGGCAAAATGTACATGCTTCCGAAAATTCACAAACCAAATACCCCACTCAGACCTATTACCTCCACAATGGATAATCCTACATACAATTTAGCAAAATTTCTTTCTAATATTTTGAAAAAGGTAACTGTCAATTCCCAAAATTTTTTAAAAAACTCATTCGATTTTGTAAATGACATTAAAGATAAAAATATACCTTCTGAATATGTAATGTTTTCGTTAGACGTTTGTTCTCTTTTCCCTAGTATTCCACAGAATTTAGTTATTGAATGCATCCAAGATGTTTGGAACCTGATAGAACCACATACCGACTTAACCTTTGAACAATTTAAAGAAGGAATAGAACTCTGTTTTCAAGCTTCCATTTTTACTTTTCAAAATATAGCATATCAACAAATTGATGGTACACCTATGGGTTCCAGTTTAAGTAATGTTATAGCAGATTTAGTTTTACAAAAATTAGAAAACAACATAATAGATAACCCTACTTTCAAAATTTTATATTTTAAACGATACGTTGATGATTGTTTTGTTATTGCACATAAAAATGAGGTTACAAATATCTTGGAAGCATTCAATAATTACCACCCCAGACTAAATTTCACAATAGAAATGGAAATTAATAAACAAATAAGTTTTCTTGATGTCACTATAATAAATGATAATAATAAATGCATTACTAATTGGTACAGGAAAAACACATATTCTGGCAGATACTTAAATTATTATTCATACACAAATAAACAATACAAACAAAATGTCATTACTGCCTTAGTAGACCGTGCCATTCTTCTCTCACACCCTAAATTTCACAAAGAAAATTTACAATTCATAAAAAATACTTTAGAACATAATGGTTACCCTCCCAATTTAATTACAACTTCAATTAATAAACGTAAACATACATTATCAACTAATATATATAGAGACAACAATAACAATGATAACAACAATATTATGTATTCAAAAGTTCCATTCCACCATAAAATTAATAACGGTCTTAATAAAATATTAAATAACAGTAACATTAAACTTGCCAATTCCTCTATTTCCAGCACACAACATCTATTCACAAAAATTAAAGATCCTGTCCCAATTTTGGAAAAAAATAATGTCATTTACCAAATCGAATGTAATGTTTGTAATAAGATTTACATAGGTGAAACTTCTCAACCCTTAAAAAAGCGTATGTACCAACATAATTACCACTGTAACTTATTAAATCCGAATCATAGTGGTCTTACTAAACATCACCAAGAAACAGGACATAAAATAAATTTTGATAGTGTTAGAATTTTACAAACAGAACAAAATAAATATAAACGCTTAACTTATGAAAAATTACACATTAATTTACACAAAAACATATGTATGAACAACCATACTAATTTTGACAATATTTTAAATTACGCGGCTCCCATTATAAAGCAGTTCACAATATAATTCTTTGTTTCAAACAAAATTTCTTCAATTTTTCAGAGTTATTATGTTGGTACAACTGCCCGTTGTCACTTGTTTAACAAAATTTTAAGACGTAGTTTTATTCTGCAACCTTCCACCGTGGAAGTAACAGCATCATTATGTAGTGTTTTATTTTGTCAATAAAAGTTTTCAATTCAAATGTTTCAACTTTCTTAAATATATAACAAGAACATTACGAGGTATTTTTAAATTTCTTACATCAAAATTTTTTTGAAACTAATGTTATTCTATTTACAGAAATGTATCTCTTCAATATAATAATCATTTGTAACCTTCTAAATGCCAATTACTATAACTAAGGTATTGTACTACAAAAAATTTTTTTGTCTTATGTCGAAACTAAATATTTTATAAACAATTGTAGTTGTACTGATGATGGCCACTATCGCCGAAGGCCGAAACGTTTAATAAATACATGACTCTCAAGTTAATGATCCAGATCGCCATTTTATAACCAAACCTTAAAACAATTTAAATTAGGATCTTCAACAAAAATTTTTAAAAAAATATATGATTTTTTACAAAAATAAAGTCAGATTTTACCTATTCTTGAAATGGATATTTTTGTTAAAACATTCATAAACATAGTTTTAGACCTATACTGTGGATAAAATATGATGAAAAATTATAAAATTCGGGCGCGGAAGCAAATATTTATATAATTTTTTACAAAAATAAAGTCAGATTTTACCTATTTTTGATGAATACGTTGTATATTGTAAGCTACATGGGCTTGATTCTAGCATACCTAACAAACTTGAAATAGCAATTTTCTTGTTGCAATGTTTTCTTTTAGCTAAAATATGATAAAAAATCATAAAATTCGGGCGCGGAAGCAAATATTTATATGATTTTTTACAAAAATAAAGTCAGATTTTACCTATTCTTGAAATAGATATTTTTTAAAACTTTCATAAACATGCTTTTGGACCTATACTATGGATAAAATATGATTAAAAATTATAAAATTCGGGCGCGGAAGCAAATATTTATATAATTTTTTACAAAAATAAAGTCAGATTTTACATATTTTTGATGAATACGTTGTATATTGTAAGCTTCATTGGCTGGATTCTAGAATACCTACCACACTTGAAATAGCAATTTTCTTGTTGCAATGTTTTCTTTTAACTAATTTATGATGAAAAATCATAAAATTCGGGCGCGGAAGCAAATATTTATATCATTTTTTACAAAAATAATGTCAGATTTTACCTATATTTGAAATAGATATTTTTGTTAAAACATTCATAAACATGCTTTTGGACCTATACTATGGATAAAATATGATTAAAAATTATAAAATTCGGGCGCGGAAGCAAATATTTATATAATTTTTTACAAAAATAAAGTCAGATTTTAAATATTTTTGATGAATACGTTGTATATTGTCAGCTTCATTGGCTGGATTCTAGAATACTTACCACACTTGAAATAGTAATTTTCTTGTTGCAATGTTTTCTTTTACCTAAATTATGATAAAAAATCATGAAATTCGGGCGTGGAAGCAAATATTTATATAATTTTTTACAAAAATAAAGTCAGATTTTACTTATTCTTGAAATGGATATTTTTGTTAAAACATTCATAAACATGCTTTTGGACCTATACTGTGGATAAACTATGATGAAAAATTATAAAATTCGGGCGCGGAAGCAAATATTTATATGATTTTTTACAAAAAAAGTCAGATTTTAGCTATTTTTGATGAATACGTTGTATATAAGTAAGCTACATGGGCTGGATTCTAGAATACCGAACACACTTGAAATAGCATTTTTTTTGTTGCAATGTTTTCTTTTAGCTAAAATATGATGAAAAATCATAAAATTCGGGCGCGGAAGCAAATATTTATATGATTTTTTACAAAAATAAAGTCAGATTTTTTCTATTCTTGAAATGGATATTTTTGTTAAAACATTCATAAACATGCTTTTGGACCTATACTGTGGATAAAATATTATGAAAAATTATAAAATTCGGGCGCGGAAGCAATTGTTTATATGATTTTTTCCAAAAAAAAAAGGCAGATTTTACCTATTTTTGATGAATACGTTGTATATTGTACGCTACATGGGCTGGATTCTAGAATACCTAACACACTTAAAATAGCAATTTTCTTGTTGCAATGTTTTCTTTTAGCTAAAATATGATGAAAAATCATAAAATTCGGGCGCGGAAGCAAATATTTATATGATTTTTTACAAAAATAAAGTCAGATTTTACCTATTCTTGAAATGGATATTTTTGTTAAAACATTCATAAACATGCTTTTGGACCTATACTGTGGATAAAATATGATGAAAAATTATAAAATTCGGGCGCGGAAGCAAATATTTATATAATTTTTTACAAAAATAAAGTCAGATTTTACCTATTTTTGATGAATACGTTGTATATTGTAAGCTACATGGGCTTGATTCTAGAATACCTAACACACTTGAGTAGAGTATCTATGCAGGTTCTAGCCAAATTGACCTTTGGACCTTCCATCATATTTTTTTTTGTTTTGATTTGGCGCTCGCTACTTGCTGTGCCATCTATATGATAACGGTGGTCACATTTAGAACTATGATAAGGACTTAAGAAATTATAAGACAGTGCTTTGATTTCGCGCTCGCTACTTGCTGCGCCATCTATATGATAACGGTGGTCACATTTGGAACTATGATAACGACTTTAAGAAATTATAAGACAGTGCACGTGTCGAAAGGTTAAAGGTTATCTATTTGCCGACGATTTGATATTATTTTTAGGAATTTAACTTGTTTGCGTAAACACCATATGTACAAAAGGTTAGGCGGGTTAAGGACATGAATTTGATAGCACATTTTAAGAAATTTTGAAATTATAATAGCCTATTTGTATCCGGGTACAAGAGTTTAATGTGTTTTCGTAAACATCATATGTATGGGAAGGTTAGCGGTTAATGATATATATTTGATTACAATTTTGAGAATTTTGAGTAAACTGTATATAAATGAAATTGCGTATGTGAATATTATCGTATGTTACAATGAACTGTGACACCAACACAATAAGTTTTTTAAGTAGCAACGTTATTAAAAAAATTCAAAAAGTTTTTTAACTGTTAAAAACAATAGAAGAACATGAAAGGTTGCGAAAATATATTAATTAAATTATAATAATACTTAACAAATATGTAAAAAAACAAAAAAATAACTTTAACAAAGCAGAAAATCTTTTTAAATTAGAAGGTAATTTAACATTATTAAAAACATATCGAGAAATGCTGAAAAATGAAATACAAAGAAGAAAAATAATAACTGGATCTGGATATAAACAAAAAAGAAAATCTGAAAAATTAATATGGCAAAATATTCAATCTGTTTTCAACAGTAGAATACAGACAGGTACGATAATTAATAAGGCTAATTTTAAAGACCCCAAAATTTTTTTACAAGCAGCGTAGAGAATATTTTCTAATAAAATAAAAAAAAATTTATTACAATATATAATGAAAGTAAATGTAATATTTTGCTGCGAATTTATATTACCGCATACTGGAAAAATGGAGATAAAACATTTTAAAACAGCTAACAATGTTATCGACAAAACTACAAACATAAAAGAATGGTACAATATCAACATTGAAGATAAATTATCAAGAAAATTAGAAGAATTTCAAGAGCGAGACTCTGGTTGGGCCTTGTACAAAGTTCTTTATTTAAAAGTAAACATAAATATGTATGAACCTATTAAAGGTAATAGTTATATAGAATTACCACCTGACATAAAAAGTAAAAGAGCTGTTATAAATGTTAAAAATGCTGATAACTATTGTTTTCTTTGGGCTGTTGTGTCTGCTTTATATCCATCTACAAGACATTCAGACCGTAATACATCATATCTTCATTTTTCTACCGTTTTACAATATAGTGGATTGGACTTTCCTATGCATATTAAGAATATTGAAAAATTTGAAGACATGAATAAATTATCAATAAATGTGTATACAATTGAAGAAGAGAAAAAAGAGAAAAAAAATAAAAATATTATTGTACCTGTTAAACTTACAAAAAAACAATATAATAGAAAAATACATTTATTAATCATTTCTAATTGTACTGAAAAAAATAATAATAGTAGCAATTCAGATAATGATAATGATGATTTTTACACTGATTATAACAATGACGTTATTGATTTAGATGAACTTAGATCACCTGAAAATTATCATTATATGTGGATAAAAAATTTATCAAGATTATTAAGTAGTCAACTATCTAAAACAAAGAATAAATCATATATTTGTGATACATGTTTAAATCACTTTTATGTACAAAATACTTATTTAAGACACACGAAATATTGTCAAGTTGTAAATAAGTGTAGGATGGAATTACCTATAGAAAACAAAAATAATATTTTGAAATTAAAAAATTGTCTTTACAAAGAAAAGGTGCCGTTTGTTATATATGCAGACATTGAATCGATTTTGGAAAAAATTAACCAAAATCATTGGGAAAATACCACGTTTACCCAAAAACATATACCTTTTAGCATAGGTTAATATATGAAATGTAGCTACAATAATAATTTATCAGAATTTAATTTGTATAATGGAACTAATTGTTTGGAATTATTCTGTGAAAAATTACAACATATTGCTAAAAATGTTGATAACATTATGAATAATATTGTACCAATGAATTTAATTTTGTCTGAAGAACAAGAATTTTTGAGTGCTACAATATGTCATATATGTAACAATAATTTCGAGGCAGGTGATATTAAAGTATGAGATCATTGTCACCTTACAGGAAAATATTGTGGAGCTGCACACCAAGTATGTATTTTGAAATACAGAAAATCACGTGTTATTCCAGTAGTATTTCACAATTTAAGTTTGTATGACGCTCATTTTGTAATAAAAACAATAACTACACAAATAGCTGGAAGAACACAAATTCTTCCAATAAATAAAGAAAAATATATATCTTTCACTAAATATGTTGACAATACAAAAATACAATTTCGATTTATTGACTCATTTCGTTTTATGAGTAGCAGTTTAGACAAATTGTCTTCATATTTGTCAAACGAAGAAAAAAATATCACAGGAAGTTTTTATACTGCACACGAAGAGTTTGAATTATTGAGCAGAAAAGGAATTTTTCCTTACGAGTACATTGATTCCTGGGCTAAATTGGAGGAAACAAAATTACCTAATATAGAAAATTTTTACAGTTCAATCAAAGGTGAAAGTGTATCAGAAGAAGAGTACCAGTTTGCAAAAAAAGTTTGGTCTGTGTTTAAAATAAGAACAATAGGTGAATATGCTAATTTATATTTAAAGACTGATGTATTACTATTAAGCGATGTTTTTGAAAACTTTCGTAATAGTTGTATGAAAACTTATAGTTTAGATGCGTTGCACTATTACACAGCTCCAGGGTTAGCATTTGATGCTATGCTTAAATGTACAAATGTGGAATTAGAGTTGCTAACAGATGGAGATAAAATTCATTTTATTGAGAAACGTATTCGCGGTGGACTATCCCAATGCTCTAATAGATATGGAAAAGCTAATAATAAATATATGGGAAATATGTACAATGCGAGTGAAAAAGATTCTTATTTAATGTATTATGATATTAATAATTTGTATGGTGCTGCGATGAGAATGTATCTACCTCAAAAAAAATTTGAATGGGTTGAAGAAAAAGATTTTAATAATATAAATGTATTAAATATAAACGATGAAAGCAATACAGGATTTATTTTTGAGGTGGATTTGGAATATCCAATAAATTTGCATAAGAAACATAAAGATTTACCTCTTGCAGTGGAACATTTTACTCCACCAGTTTCAAAAAACTCAAAATTAATAGCAAATTTGCATCATAAAAAAAATTATGTAATACATTATATAAATTTAAAACAATATATAAATTTAGGCATGAAAATTACACATATACATAACATTAAATTTTCAACAAAGTCCTTGGCTACGAGAATACATTGATTTAAATACAGAATTACGAAAAAAATCGAAAAACGAGTTTGAGAAAAAAATTTTAAATTATTAAATAACGCTGTTTTTGGAAAAACTATGGAAAACGTTCGGAGATATAAAATTGTAAAATTAGTTACAAAATATGAGGGGCGATATGGTGCAAAGTATTATATATCACAACCAAATTTTCACAGTTGTATTATTTTAAGTGATAATTCTATATTTATTGAAATGAAAAAACAACATGTTTTTTTAATAAACCAATTTCTGTAGGATTTTCTATACTAGATTTAGCTAAAACATACATGTATGATTTTCATTTTAATTATATAAAAGCAAATTTTGGTGAAAATGCAAAATTGTTATATACAGATACTGATAGCTTGATTTATAATTTTTTTAATTTTGATATTTATGAAATAATGAAACGTGATATTCATAAATTCGACACCTCTGATTATAGTGAAAATAATATTTATAATATACCTCAAGTAAAAGAAAAAAATTATCGGTCTTATGAAAGATGAAAATAATGGCAAAATAATGACAGAATTTATAGGATTACGTTCAAAAATGTATTGTTACAAAACTTTAAATAATGTTGAAGAAAAATTAAGTAAGAAAGCTAAAGGGGTTACAGGTGCAACAGTAAAAAAATAACATTTAGCAACTATTACGATTGTTTATTTAAAAATAATACTTTGAGTAAAATTCAATTTTCAATATTATCAAAAAAACATAATGTATATACAGTAAAGCAGAAAAAAATTGTGTTAAGCCCATACGATGACAAACGTATTGTAAACCCTTCATGTACAGATACATTTCCTTGGGGATATTTATTGTAAATAAAAATTGTAATGAATATATGTATATATATTTTATTGTAAATACATAATTATTTTTATAATAAATTTTATAAAAAATCACTTCATTCTAAACATTCTACTATTGTATCCTCTTCATCGCTTATTTCTATCATACTATTATTTTCTTCTTCGTTACTAATTTCCATCATATCTTCTTCGTCGCTGTCGCTAATTTCTATTATATCTTCTTCGTCGCTAATTTCCATTATATCTTCTTCTTCATCGCTAATTTCTATTATATCTTCGAGGTTTGCAGTTACCTGTGTAGGTATCGGAAGTAGAATTTCTGGTGCTATCGTTAGTTGGTCATCCTCATCCCAATTGTTGAATAATTGGTATACATTGCGAATATTGCTCGAAAATGGAACATTTTCTAACGGAGGCATATTTCAATACTAGAATTATATGTTTTACAAACGTTCTTGTATAGTAAAGCATTGTATGATAATAAGGTTATCATAAGATTATAAAGTTCAAATATATTCGACTTAATTTTCCTACGGCTGGCAATATTCTTCACGCCAAAGTGTCTCATATATTTTAAACATCGGCATTTATTTTTTTATTTATTTTTTGCTGTGTTTAAAGATATAAAAGAAATTTATTTTATAAATTGTATTTATTGTTAACTGATTATTTGTAAAATGAAGTTATTAAATATATTTATTATACAAATACAAGTGTATTTATTATGTTATTGTGAAGAAAATAATATGAGTTTAAATTATGGTTTTATAGAATCTGTAGAATTATTAGAAAATTATGGGTACTTAAAAACAAATACAAATGAACTATCAACTATTTCCGAAACTGATAATAGGTATGTTGATGCAATAAAAAATTATCAAACATATTATAATTTAAAGGTAACGGGTACATTAAATAATGAATTGATAAATTCATTAAAATCTAAACGATGTGGAGTACCTGATAATAACAGCAAATATGAAAAATATATTTGGAAAAACAATGTTATAACATAGACTTTTGTTTACGGTCAAAATTATCAAATTAAAGTGGCAGATGAAGCTTTTAAAATATGGGAAAAGTATATTAATGTTTCGTTTGAATATATTCCATATTTGCATAATAATAATAATACAATGTACTTAAATATTATAATTTCAATGAGTAGAATACGACATTATCCATATTTTAAAAATAATTACTGCCCATATAATTTTGATGGCCCAGGACAAGTTTTAGCACATGCATTTTCGCTTGAACAATACCAAAGTTCTGTTGATATTCATATGAATGCTGTAGAAAAATGGAGTTATAAATTATCACATACCAAAGAAGATAAAGAATATATAAATTTTTTTGAAGTTTTAGTTCATGAAATAGGACATGTATTGGGCTTAGAACATGTACAAAACAAAAATTCTGTTATGTATAGCCTACACAGAAATGTATTATATCAAAATATTTCTGATTTTAAATTGAACTTAATCGATATTCAGGAAATACAAAGCTTATATGGAAAAAGATATATAATTCCTTCTCCAACCCCGTTTATAACATTATCACCCCCCACAAATCACAACAACAAAACAAATACAGAAATAGATAAAAAACAAACAGAATCAGAGCCAGAATTATGTAATTTAAATAATATAACAAATTTTTTAATTGTTAATAATAACTTATTAATATTTTATAATAATTGGGTATAGACTAAAAATATTTTAGAGGATTCTTATACAAAACCTTATTATTTACAAGATTGGGTACCATCATTAAATAATAATTTTAAAAATATATCAGCTGTATACCGTAAACCAAACGGTAATATAGTACTAATAAATGATGATACTTTTTATGATATTAAGTGGCCATTGTTAGAAATATTTAAAATTACTAAAGGAAGTTCAGTTTCAAAAGAAATTAAAGACATTATTGCCTCTGTATATACTAATATGGGGCGAACTTATATATTTTTTAATAATATTCATGTAGTACAGCTTGACGAATGTAGTAATTCTGTTATAAATCGTGGAACAATAAATTTATTGTTTCCCGGTATACCTTCTGATATAGACGGAGTTTTTCAGTATATAAATGGATATATATATATATATATATATATATATATATATATATATATATATATATTTTGAAAAATAATATTATATATGAATATATTAAATATTTAAAAACTGTTACGAAAGCAATTCCATTTAGTTTATCTTTTTTTAATATACAATGTCCTAATGAGTCTATATTGAAGCAGCTAAAAAATCTTTTATCTAAATTAATAAAATCAAATATTAAAATGAATTAAAAAATTAGTTTATCAACAATATCCTATAACTTTGAGTGCACAAGTATAAATATGTTATTAAAATAACTGTAAATCAGTCTGTTATTGTGAACCTATAACCTTTTGTGCACGTGTTGTTTACTAGTTGCAAAATATTAAAATATTCCACAATTTTAAAATATGTTTTATTAAAATAACTGTAAATCAGTCTGTCATTGTAAACCTATAACCTTTGTGCACGTATTGTTTACTAGTTACAAAATATTAAAATATTCCACAATTATAAATATGTTATCAAAACTATAAGCAAGATAAGACAGTATATATATATATATATATATATATATATATATATATATATATAAATCCAATAGCAGAAACTAAATATATGTGTAACAACAGTACACACATTAACAAGTACTTACAAGACTAGAACTAACTAATCTTGCTACCAATAATTCAACAATGGCTTCTTCTTCGTCATCGTCATCGTCATCATCAGCATATGCTTTGATGACAAGTTTATCTAAAAAACCAGAAGTTAGGGGTATTAATACCTTAACGATAAACAAGCCTTATAAAATCAAATCGTTAAAACGTACTACTACAAAATTTGGTGATTGTATTAAGGTGTATTTAGAAGATTTTCGAATTTATTTGGGACAACGATTTAACGCAATTAGTAATGAACATCTTGAACAAATGAACCAGGATGCTGCGAGTGACACAGATGAAAATGTATACCTTATTCATAGAGGACTAATTAATAATACAGCAAATTTAGAATTTGTAAAAAAATAAAAATTATATGTAAATTTTGTTTTATATTGTTATTGTATGTATGTATGTTATAAAAAATAAACATTTTTAAAATGTATATATTTATTTTATTTCTTAATCCTATTACATATCAGTTTCAGTTGCTTTATATAAAGCGAAATCGTTTTCATATTCCATTATTTGATGCAGTCGTTAAACCAAGTTCACGACAGTGAAATATAATCATCTATTTTATTTTAATTTACACTGTCCAACATACTGAAATCCAAATACAGCGGTATTTATTTTGGGTTAGAAGTTTGTCGTCACTGGGATTTGAACCTCAGATCTCACACTCCGCTCAGCGAGTCAAAGCGCGCTACAAGTATGTCTTCGTCTACACGTTCAACAGACTCATCTTGGACTATTTGGAAATATTATTGCACTTACTGCAATAATTATTGGGAGATGTTCAGATATAATCCACCAGCATCAACCAGAAACATGGAGTGTCCTACATGTCACAAGGGTAGGCTACACATTACCTTCGTACAATATGGGGAAAATGGGAAAAAAATACTAAAACATGGTGTACTCGTTCGTCCATTGTAAATATATAAAGTGTTGTGCAATAAAAATGATGAAAGGTCAAATGTTATTAGATTATAAGTAATAAATATGAATAAACATTTTGAAATTAACTAGTTTAAAATTATTTTCCACAGTATTCACATGCATGTTTGTTAATTGTGCTGTTTTATAATGACGGCAATATAAAATTATTTTTATAAGTTTATATGTATTAATAAAAAAAATTTTTTAGACGTCTAAAAATGAAACAGCTACTCCTGCAATAAATAAGTTGCTACAATCATTATCCAAAGAAGAGAAAGATTATTGTTGTGCATTAAAATGCTTTGTTTTACCAACCGTACAAGTGGATGGTATGGCATGCAGAATTTGCGAAAATTTTTCTTACTGTGTTTGTGAATGCAAAACAAGAAATGTTGTTGAGCATAAATAAATTGTGTTGTAATATTTTAGATAAAGAATTTATATTTGTTATAAGGTTAAAAGGTTATAATTAATAGGAATTGATAAGATAATAACATATATATGTAATATGTATTTTAAATAAATTAGTTTAAAAGTTATCTTGGTTGTGTGTGTACATGCTTACTAAATCTGCTACTTTTTAAATTGTCAATATCTTATATTAATAAAAGAAAAAAAAATGAAGGTAATAAAATATATAGATATTTATATAAAATTTTAATATAATAATAAAAAAATTTTAGACACCTAAAAGTACTACAATGTCTGCACAGCGTTCAAAAACTACAATACCTCGAAAACGATTAACAAAAAATTTGCTTAATTATGATATATGTGAGTCTTCTACTAAACATAAAGAAGTTACAGAAGAAAAAAATAATGAAATTATTAATGAAAATGACAATAACAAACAAGAAAATATGCAAAACCAAACTTATAAAAAGTTACTTGTGGAACATCGATATTTTCTAGACAATAATATATTTATATATGTAGATATAAATCCTATACAAAATTTTGAAATAAATATAAATTTATGTAATGAAAAGTTAGGAAAAAAAATAAGTTTTAATACAGAAGAATGGAATGAGTTCCTTTCATGTTATAATTTAATTGTATCACATTTAAATAATACTTCAAATATAAAGTTATATAACTTTAGTGAACACAAGTTATTTTTTGATAGTTTTGAAAACAATAAAATTATTATTATTGAATTTAAAAATAATGATATTTATTTAGGTTATAATTGTATCAATAACTTATTTCAATTATCATACATTATAAATAAAGTAATAAATTATTTTAATTCACTAAATTTGCATAATTATTATAATAATATAATAAAAGAAGCATTGCAAATGGAAGAAACTGACATATATAAAAATATATATAATATAATTGATAATTGTAATGATAATGTATGTAATATAACTATTAGGGAAATTTTATTATATTATTCAAATATTGTTACAAGTACTTTATCAATTATTAGTTCACAATTATTAGTGGAAGTGGAATAAGAAATGGTGGGGGTATATGTATAAAAAATGTAATGAATAAATTTGTAACATATTAAAGTATATGATTTTCAAACATGCATACCTTTATCTGTAGTGTTACTAATAAAAATGATTTAAAAAAAATAATTTTTGATAATATTTTGGGTATATATTTCAATAATAATTATGGAGTGTTTGTAACAAAAAATAAAACAGTTATTCTACCTTTAAAATATAAAACTCCATTATTAAATGGAATGTTTGATTTGATTATTGATGATGAAGACGGAATATGTATTTTTTTAAAATATTGTATTGAATTATATTGTGGACAAGTGTATTCATTTAAATTAGAATTTATAAGACCATCAACTGATTATTATAATTATAAAATATTACATGATACCAACAATGAAAGTGAATATAATTACATACATAATATTTTTAAAATTTTACCATCTAATGAGGAGGAAATACAAAGAACATTATACGAAAAGTGGATTTTAAATTCATTTCGATATATTAACGACGAGGAAGACTTAGACGGAGGGTCATGCGATGTTTCTAACCAATGCATAATATTATGTAGTTTAACAGGTCACAATAATTGTATAAATTGTGAACATGTTAGAAAATGGAGTCCGGATGAAGAGTATGAATGTATTCAAATACCAGCAACGTTATCAACTGATGACGAAGACGACAATACTGAAAAAGATGAAGGAAAAGAAGAAATGGAAATAAATTATGAAAAAGAAGAAGGAAAAGAAGAAATGGAAATAAATTAATTAATAAATGTATAAATTTGACTTTGTATATATAAATAAAAAATAAATCAATTTATGTTAAATAATATTTATTTGTGTTATTATTTTAAAATTACATTGTTCGTACAGTATTTGTTAAAGGAGTATATTTAACAATTGTATCATATAATATTAAACAATAAGCAGTGGTGTTATCAGAAATAGTTTTATTTGTTTCAAAATTAATTTTGAAATCAATCACACCTGATTTTATTGATTCATTTTGATGTTGCGTATTTATTACAGCAATAGGACATTTTGTTTTAAATTCTTCTGGTGTAAAAATGGGTATGTTATCATCTTTCTGATAATAAGCAGATTGAAATTGTGCAAACATGTTATATAAAATAGACCATTGATGATTGTCAAAGTTTAGATTTAAATTATCATATGGAAAAATTTCAGAATTCAATTCAACTTTTAAATTAGTTAAATTACAATGGTCAAATTCACTCATATTTTTAAGTAGATTATTTTTACGATCCGTATGAAATCCAAAAATAATAAATCTTGGTTTTTCCAATTGAGTAGCTGTTTTTACAACCCATGTGGTGCGATTAGTTTTTGGTAATGATGGATACTCATGTAATTCCCAAATTCTAAGTGGGATTTGAACTTCAATGTTACTATCCATATATTTTAGTAATTTTAATTTTTCTTGATCTCCAACAGTTACATGGGGTACATGCCATTGAACTTTTGTAAGATTTATTTTTAATATTTCTTTATCATTGGTGTTATATATAGCATTTTTATCTGTACTACCACGTAAAAGAACTAAATCCTGACGCATATTTAAAATTATTTTTTTATAATCTTCAGCAAATCCTAATATCATGCGAAGTGGTATGCAAAAATTAAAAGTTCCTTTTGTTTTATCACTCAAAGTAATAAGCTCATTTGGTGACCAGTAAGCATTTTGTAAGGAAATACAATCATTTTTAGAATATGAACAGTAACCTTTCAATGTTGTTGTAATTCCAGGATTTCGAATACGTTCTATTACAATTCCACCAATTTCATAACGAATTTCGTCGAAAAGATGCATTATTCCATTATTAATAATTTTTCCAGTTGTGGTGGCTTCATTATCATTAGTTAATAATGCTCCTTCAATATAAATAAAACTATTTGATGGCAATGTAAATAAATCTTGCCTTTGTATTGATATTCTTATTTCATCATTATTGTTTAATAAAGTTGAAGCATACGGTTGATAAATATGAGTTTCTAGACTTTGTATGTTTTCATCAAAATAAACACGTTCCTTTATATTTAAAATAGTTTCAGTAATTTTTTTTCTTTTTTATACAATATATATAGTTAGAACACTTGCAAAATGATGTACGAAGTTTTAAATGAATATAAATTATGAAACTAATTAGTTTATTTGTGTTTTTTGGTTTACTTCTTTTAGTATTAATTTTTAAAAAATTTTATGAGTTTTATTTTTGATAATTATGACACTTTAAATCCCAAAGATTTTAAGTAGTTCTTATTTTTACTTGTTAACTGCTTCAGTGTTTGATTAACACTAACTTCTTTAATAATATATTTTTTTCTTATATATGATTTAGATGCCTATTATATATTATTCCCATTTTGTTTTAAAATTTTTTTAAATGTAGTCTTACTGTGATAAGTTCTTCTCTGAAATTGACTAACTCACCGTTCTGATCAACTAATTTAAGTGTTATAGTATCTATTATATTTGTATTTATAGGTAAATATATAACATTTAATGGATTTTCAATTATTTTAAATCCTGATGGAACGTTCGGAAAAAATTCGTGAATTCTATGAACTTGTTTTGAATTATCATAAGAACATGTTACTATGTTACATTCTACACAAATAGCATTAACTCTAATTATATTGACAGGTTTTTCAGATATGTAAAATTTATTTTCAATACACTTTTTTTCTTCAAATCCCAATAGTTCTCTTATTGTATTTTGCTGTGTAAAATCCACTTCATAATCACATATCATTTCACATTTTAAAGTATTATTGTCTCTTTTTTCTTAAATATGAATTTATATCTTTAAGCTCATACGATCCATCAGGAATTTCGATTTTTTGAATTTCTTTTTTGTTTCTCACTTCTTCATAATAATAAAAACAATTATTTCTACTATCAATATTTGGTATTGAATTAAAAGATTCAAAATTTATTAACCCTATTACATATTCATGTTTAGGGTCTAGTTGAATTGGTGGATATATTGTTGTTGTTAATTGAGAGCTGTTTCCAGAAAACGTAAATGTGTACGACATTGCTGTTTGTTTCACACTAAATTATTTATAAACAATTTGCACATTTTACTTATGTTTATTACTTTTTGTATGTGATAAAATATTTAAGTTTGTAAGAATTTTTATTTGCTTATCGTAAATAGTTTAAATTTTCTTTACAAAATAACTGAACATTTTCAAGATTAGCAATTTTACTTAATTCATCATTCTTTCTGCAATATGATGGAGATATATGAGTACCAAATATTTCACGAAGAATAATTCTTTTTGGTACAGATTGTGTTTTATTATTAACAATGAAACTTTCCATTTTTGGTATTTTAAAACAATATTAAAAGAAATGTTGACTTTTGAAAAAACAAAATGTAAATGAATATATTTGGTTAAACAGTAGATAATTTATTTATAAATTATTAATAGTACATAAAAATTTTATTATAAATTATTAATATTACATAAAAATTTTAAACAAAGATGTCCACAATTAATTGTATTAAATAATTGATATTGATTATAATTATATTTAATATTACAGCTACCAAAATAATTAATTACTTCTTTTGGAGGTTTTAAATTTCCAAAACTATCGAAATATATCACATTTTTACCAAATTTTTTATAAGCAACCCAATGTGTACCTTCATTATTATAATTGTCCAAGTTAGTTATTCCGCATTCAGAATAATTAATATATTTAGGTAAATTGTTTCTCATAAAAACTCCTCTAAAATTTGGAATTTTTAAAATTTTTACATATTTTAACAACTCAATATTAGAAAAAGCATGTTTGGTAGCTTTTTTAACAGTTTTTTTGTATTGTTTTCTTTGAAGAAGAATACGGCAATTTTGATAGATATAAACCTAATCCTTTTTTATACGGTTGTAAATATAAACCTTTTCCTAAAGCGATTGCTTCCATTTTTTTATTATGACGTTGGTTTTCAGTTAGTTGTTTATTTGCAAATTTGGCATCATTTATGGCTTTGGCAACACCGGCAGCACCCCCAGCTAATGTTCCTAATGCACTTAACCCAGCAAATATTGGTATAAGTGGTAACACACTACCTTTCTTCGGCACTGATATTATTCTTGGTTTACGTAATATTTTTTTATTTTTTTTTAAATTCTTTCAAAGCAATTTTAATATTTTTATTGTTAGACTCATTGTTGTTTAATGTAGATTGAATACGTTTTATTTCATTTTTGAAACTTAGCTGCTTTTTTTTATGTTTTTTTATATTTTTAGTACCAGCACCTAATTTAACTTTTGCTTTCATTGCAGCTGACACACCTAAAGCCGCCAATTTTTCTTTTATAGAAGCGTCTTTCGAATGAAACCTTTGAGATGCTTTATTTGATAATATTATATCAGCTTTATGACGATCTTCCAAAATATTGCTTTTAGAATATGTAATATCATGAACTTTACAAGCCTCGTCTAATAAATTAACACCTTGATCCCCACGTGATCGTTTTTGTAGTTTTGTACCAGGGCCACAATAATTATAGCCAGGTATATGAAGTTCAACGGGAAGTTTATTAATAACTGTATTTAATATACCACCACCAATTTTTTTTCTTAAATGATTTTGTCGTTGTCGATATCGATGTTGAATCATCTGTGTTTTACATTTAAGTAAATAGTATTTTGTATAAAATTGTAATATATAGTATTACATTTTAGTTACAATGAAAATTTTAAAGCAAAAAGATAGACTTAGTGTAAAAAATTACGATTTTAAAGAAACAAAAGAAAACCCACGCCATAGTGTTTTACTTCCTTCAACAATTCGTTGTCTTATATGTGGTCCTTCTGGTTGTGGTAAAACAAATGTTGTAATCGCGCTTTTGGAACATCCTAAAGGGTTACATTTTGAAAATATTTATATATATTCAAATTCTCTTTTTCAACCAAAATATTTATATTTAGAAAAATTATTAAAACCTATTCGAGCTATTGGATATTATGCTTATAATAATAGGGAGAATATAATGAAACCAAATGAAGCAAAATATAATTCTATTTTTATATTCGTTGATATTGCCTGCGAAAAACAAGATATAATTAGAGATTATTTTTCTATGGGACGTCATAAATATGTAGATTGTTTTTATTTATGTCAAACATATGCACGCATGCCAAAACATTTAATTCGTGATAATGCTAATTTGCTAATATTATTTAAACAAGATGATTTAAATTTAAAACCTATTTACTATGATCATGTTGGGACTGATATGACTTTTGATCAATTTAAAAAAATGTGTGCTACTTGTTGGAATGACAATTATGGATTTTTATTTATAAATTAAGAATGTATAATAAATAATGGACGATATCGTAAAGGATTTGAACATTATATAAGTATATAAAAGCTGTATATTTGTATACAGAGCAGTATACAAAGCTGTTCAGAACTATAACGTTATTTTTTAAAAATATATTTGTTATATTAAAATGAATATTAATAAAAGTTTAAAAACACAATTAATAAAAGCCAGAAAAAATATTCGACGAAAATTACAATTAATAAAAAGTGGTGAAATAGAAAAAGAAATTAATTTAGAAAAAACATATATTCCTATAACCAAAAAATTATCAGAAATTAGTAAAAATTTACATAATATATCACCTACAAAAAACAAAAACACTAATATATTAAATATAACAAAAAATGAACCGGAGGAGGAGGAGGAACAGGAAGAGGTAGAGGAGGAGGAAGAAGAAGAAGCGGACAGGGTTGAACAAATCAAAACAGAAGATCAAGAAAAAAAGCAAAAAACTAGAACTAGTCTGAAAAATCCATATTATACTCGCACTCAAACTGATGAAAATTTAAAATTAAATTCTGATATTGATCCAACTCTTAAAATATATATTAGTGACGTCAAAAAAAATTCTAAAGATATGGATGACACATACGGTGTTACTTTTAATAGAAGTAGAAAAAAATTTCTAATGGGCAATAAACAAATTAAATTTAAAAAACAAAATATACATATAAATCAAGAAATATTTTTAGGAACTGACGGTTTATGCAAACTTGTTTTTAAAAAAAATCCTATAAAAATTTACAATTCTGATGATGAAAATATATATAAAAACATATTAAATATTACAAATGCTGCACGTCGTGACAATAATCCATTAGGACAACTTAAGGGAAGTACATCATTTAAATACAAAAGCATTATTAAACCATTATTAATGCCTACAAGGCATTCATCTACCTCTACTCCTGATAAAACCCCTACAAGACATTTATCTACCTCTACTCCCGATAAAAGCGGTTCAGGTTTGAATATGTTATTAAAAAATTATAATAATAAACCTGTAGAATATGAATATTGGGATGATCCTAATGAATAAGTTGAAAAATTAAAAAAAAATGATAGCATCTAAAAACGCTGGTAACAATAACCTTGACAATGAAATTATTTCTATAATTAATGAATTAAAAGAGGCTAATATAATATCTTTATTTTAAATAATTAGTAGTAAAATGTCTATTGGAGTGGTTGTCACGTTAGCATAACGCATAGTACTTACTGTGAATTTATATACATATATCTAAGAGAAAACAAAAAGAAATTCTACTAAACGAAATTTGGATAGCAGAGAAAACCAGCCTTTAAAAAGGTAGGAGATTCCCATTATTAATCAGTTAGAATAAGATACATTATTCGAGAATTAAACCTTGAAGTTTTTGGAGGTTAAGTCAAAAACACAGAACTTACTTAGGCAGCAAGTGAAAAAAATACAAATAGTAGAGACATCTTTGAACGAGACATAGCAAAGCTAGGAATAAATAAAATAGAAAACTGCAAAAATAACAACAACGGCACCTCTTAACACGAGCCTGCAAGTCAAACCATCAACATTGAAAATAATTTAAATAAAATGAACAAAGGTTAGGCATCACACAAAACAGAGAAGATTTTTAAGTAAACAATAATAAGGGGAATTTAAATGCAGAGACAGTTTAGAGAAAGGGCTCAAAGCAGTAACACTACAGAAGATCAATTCAAACGCAAACGAGAACAAAGAGAGCATACAGACCAATTAATACAAGACGACATATTCAAGAAAAGCAAACTAGTAGTACGGTCTCCAATAAAGAACAAAATCAAAGAGTATACTCTTAAAGAACAGGAAAACATGGACACAGAACAAATACTGAAAGCAATTCAGGGCGTAACAGAAACAATTAACGCAAATAAGATAGAATTATTAAAAGAGATTAAGGAAAACAACAGTATGATAAGAAAATTAGAAGAGGAAATAGTTAAAAAGGAACAACAATGGAAAACAGAGAAAGAAGAACTATTAAAAAGAATTGAAAAATTGGAAACCAAAGAAGAACAACGGGAAAAACGTGAAAAGAAAAATAATATAATAATTAAAGGGATAGAAGTAGAAAATGAAAACTTAAAAGAAGCAGTCGAAAATTGGCTGTGCGAAAAATTGAAAATAAAAACAATTGTGACAGATGCATATAAAATTAAAACAAAGGAAAGGGAAGCAGCAATAGTTAAATTATCAACGTGGCAAGAAAAACAGAAAATACTTAAGAACAAAAAGATGCTAAAAGGAACAAACACCTACATCGATCATGATTATACACTGCTAGAACGTGAAATTCAAGCCACTCTTAGAAATTTGGCGAAGGAGGAACGATCAAAAGGTAACTCAGTCACAGTCGCATATAAAAGGATTAAAATAAATGAAAAATGGTATAATTGGAACGAACTTGAAAACAAAATTGAAGTAATACAAGAACAAAAAAAGGAAGGAAATTTTTAGACAAACTAGCGAAAAGTCATAACACATATAAGATAGATAATATAAAAATTGGGTTTTGGAATATAAAGGGAATTAAAGGGAAAGATAAGGATTGCTGGGATCATATAAAAAAATATCATATTGTAGGACTTACAGAAACTTGGGTTGAAGAAAAGAATTGGAGAAAAATAAAACAAAAACTACCAAATAATTTAAATGGAAATGTCTTTTTGCCACGAGAACTCACAAGAAAGGAAGAGCAAAGGGGGGAATTATTACAGGAGTAAAACAAAATATAGTAGAAATAGATGCCAATACGAATTACACAGAAAATATTCAAGAAAGACGAGTACAATTAGACAATGAAATATGGAGAATATACGATATATAACAATAATAAGATGAATGCTATATTAAAAGAAATAGACGAAAATATTGAAGAAACAAACGAACACAATTTGGTAATAGGAGGCGATTTTAATGCGAGGACAGGCGAGAATGGCGGATTTTGCAATATGCTTACAGGCGAAATTGAGAAAAGGAACTCAAAAGACAAAATCTCAAATAAGGAAGGCTCAATACTAATAAAATGGTGCGAAGAAAGAGGTTTAAACATCCTTAATGGAAACCACGCGGGCGACGAATCAGGGGAATTTACCTTCATCAATATAAACAATGATGCATCAGTAATAGATTATGGAATAACGAATAATGAAGCACGGGACAAAGTATTAAAATTCTCGATAATAGACCAAACTGAATCCGACCACCAATTAGCAGCCCTTACTCTAAAACTCACAAAAAGCAACATGCCAAAAATAGTTCACGAACAAACTACTATAATATGGAATGAGGAAGCAATAAAACAATATAAAGAGAAGATCGGGAAGTTTGAAATTCAACATACAGATGATGTAGAAGATCAGATAAAGCACTTATTGGATGAGGTTCATAAAGCAACAACGAAGATAACAAGGAGAATAAACACAGAGAATATCTCAAAAAATTATTGGTGGGACAAAGAATGTAGAGAGAAACAAAAAGAAATGAGAAGATTTTTGAGGCACTTCAGAAAAGGACATATAACGCAAGAAGTATACAAACTAAAAATAAGAGAATACAAAAATATATGCAAAGAAAAACAAGATATATGTAAACAAAAAACCATGAATGAATTAAATAACATAACCTCGGAAGCACAAGCTTGGACATTCATAAAACAGGAAAGAAAAAAGCAAGCATGCATAGATGAAAACATAACAGCAGAACAATGGAACCTCCATTTTAAAAACTTATTACAAGGAATAGACGAAAACCCAGGAACCGGTATAAGGAACGAGGAAAGAAACAAATACGAGGGAGGAGATATCACTGAGGATGAAGTGAAAATACAAATAAATAAATTAAAAAAAAAGAAAGCATATGGAGAAGATGGAATCCCAAACGAGGCTTGGATATACGGGGGAGAGAAAATAATAGGCATTATAACAGAAATTATTAATAAAGTTTGGAAAGGACATAAAATACCGAAACATTGGACAAAAGGCATAATTATACCCATCCACAAAAAAGGAGATACAAGTTTACCTAACAATTACCGAGGAATCACATTACTAAACACATTATATAAAGTATACGCGATGGTATTAAACCAAAGACTCCAGGACGAACTAGAAATTAAACAAATTTTACCGGAAACACAATCAGGATTTAGACAGCAACGAAGTGCAGTAGATAATATATACATATTAAATTATTTAATAGAAGAACAATTAATGAAAGATAAAGGAAAACTATACGCTTTCTTTATTGATCTAAAAGCAGCATTCGACAAAGTTGATAGACAGATATTAATCGAAACGATAAGAAGACAAAACATAGATATACACCTGATTAAGAAGATAGAGGAAATTTACGAAGAAACATCAAATGTGGTTAGAGTTGGACAGAACTATACCAATGAACTTTGGACAGTAGCCGGATTAAGGCAAGGTTGCCCACTAAGTCCAACACTATTTGCGATATACATGGCCGACATAGAGCAACACTTCCAGAAAGGACAAACTGGAGGAGTGATTATCGGAAAAACAAAATTTTGGACACTAGCATATGCTGACGACATAGTGTTACTCGCAAAAACCGAAAAAGAATTGAAATCCATGATCCAAAGGCTAAATATCTACTTAGAAAAAAAGAAAATGGAGTTAAACGTTGAGAAGTCCAAAATTATGAAGTTTAAAAAAGGAGGTGGAAGAGAAAAAGACGAACAATGGTTATGGAGAGGACAAAAAATTGAAAGGGTGAAAGTATTTAAGTATGTAGGCTACACACTGAAACAAAGTAACATTGTTCAAACCCATATAGATCAATTAGTTAAAAAGGCAAACATCGCGATGAAGGAAGTATGGAGTATAGCTGAACGTAAATTTAAAAATAATTATAAAATAAGATTAATGTTATTTGACTCAGTAATAAAAAGCATACTCTTATGCGGCGCAGAAATCTGGGGATGGGAAGAAATTGAAAAGTTAGAACAAATACAAATTAAATATTTGAAATGGACACTAGGCCTAGAAAGAAGTACACCACAATATATCGTTATGGAAGAAACAAATAGAGATAGAATAAGAATACAAGCCGGATTGAGAGCAACCAAATACGAAGAAAAAATAAGAAACTGTGATACACGTAGAATTCTATACCAGTGCTGGAAAGAAATCAAGAGAAAGGAAGATAGAAAAAGACCATTGACAACCTGGGAAACAAAAAGAAAAAACTACTTCCAAAAAAATGGATATTCACCAAACGAAATTGAAAGAAAGAGACAGGAAAATATTAACATAAAATTGGAAGTAGCAAGCAGAGACCAAGAACTACAGAAGCAAGAACAAGATAAGAAGATACAAGAATCTAAATATAACAAGACATACAAAAACATTAGGCCAATAGGCACGCCACAATACCTAAGAAGTAAAAATGGACGATCAATAAAACTAATAGCCCGACTAAGATGTGGAAATGAAGCAAACCAAAATAAATATTGGCTCGAAAAAGACAACAGATTATGCAGACTCTGCAAAGAAAAAGAAGAAACGCTAATCCATCTACTATATTATTGCAGGTATCTCCCAAGGCAAACCAACAGCCTACACTCTATCCTAGATGAATCCGGGGTAGGAGAGACCTGGGCCAAAATACTCAAGAAGACCAGAGAAGAAATAAAATAATCAAAATATATGTATTTATATTTACGTATTGTAATATGACATATCTCAACCAAGATAATTATTGTAATTTGTTAATGTAAAGAAAAAATTCTAAGCTGGAAAGCAAGAATTAAAGAAATAATAATAATAATAAATAAAATAATAATAAATAGTAAAATGTCTATTGACAAGTTTGGACGTCATAGCTTACAGATTTGTACAATGACGATAGCGATAGTGAAGATTATAATAATAAAATAGAAGAATTAGAAAAAAAAATAAATTTGCATAATAAAAGTGCTGAAGACAATATGTTAAAAGCTGAAAATGTGATATATGCTATACAAAACAATATAAAAAATATAACAAACGACATAAATAGTATAAAAGACGATTTAAAAATTATATTTAAAGAATTACACATTCATGATACAACTAAGTAAACAGTAAAATGTCAAAAATAAAACAAGATATAGTTAATGAATTACACAAGCCAGCACGAAAAAATTTTACAAGAAGACGTGTTATTATAAAAGGATTAGATGAAACATTTGAAGCTGATTTGGTTGAAATGAACGCCTATGCTAATTTAAATAAAAAATATAAATATATACTTGTAGTAATTGATATATTTTCAAAATATGTGTGGGCAAAACCTATAGAAAATAAATCAAGTATTGAAGTAGCAAATGCAATGCAAAAAATTTTTGAATCAAGTAATCGTATTCCAAAAAATTTACACACAGATTTAGGAAAAGAATTTAAAAATGAAATGAAAATGAAAAATTTAAACAATTGACTGAAAAATATAATATTAATCATTATTTTGCAAAACAAGCACCAGAAGCTTCCATTGTTGAACGTGTAAATCGCACATTAAAAAATATAATGTGGAGAAAATTTAGTATGCAAGGTTCATACAAATGGCTACAATTATTACCAATTGTTGTTTCAGAATATAATAATAAAATACATAGGACAATTAAAATGAAACCAATTAATGTAACAAAGAAAAATGAGCAAAAACTTTTAAATACTGTATATAATCATATTAAAATTGTTTCAAATAAAAAACCTAAATTTCAAATAAATGATAACGTGTGTATCAGTAAATAACGAGGAATTTTTGCTAAAGGTTATATGCCAAATTGGTCAAATGAAATATTTACTGTAAAAAATGTGAAGTTAACAAATCCTATTACGTATATACTACAGGATAAATTTGGTCAATTAATTGATGGTGCATTTTATGAACAAGAATTACAAAAAGTGAAACACTCTAATGTTTATTTAGTAGAAAAAAATTTGAAAAAGCAAAATAATAAAATACTTGTAAAATGGTTGGGATTTGATAATACTCATAATAGTTGGATTCACAAAGATGAAATTGTTTAGTACAAAACAATGATAACAGCTACTGTACTCCTATAAATACTGTGCTTTGCAGAATATACATACAGTTTTCCGTACTGCACGCAAGAAAAGATTGCAGAAAACATGAGTACTTTTTTGTCGACTGTTGCTGTAGCTGATTTTAAAGGATATAAATACAGTAAAAGAAATCGATTTGTATGCAAAGAATTTGCAGTGTTAAAAATAAGTACAAATGAATATAAAAAGTAATTTTTAACAACCATTTTCAATTTTATCATTAAGCAACAACAGCAAAAAAAATATTAAACTACAAGAACAAAATACTCCTAATCTTCGTTGGACTTCAGGTGATATTTTGTACTCTAAGCGAAAAGAAGTTTTACAAAATATAATAAATGATTTTAAAATATTACAAGTTTATATATGGGGTGAAGAAAATAAAATGTAGTTAAAAAAAATGTGTTAAACTGTGATGTTATAAATTTGGAACCATTACTACAAGATTTTCAAATTAATACAAATTTTTGTAATTTTAAAACAAACTGTGCAACACAAAATGCATTAAACTTAGGAGAAATATTTCACTTACGATTTAATAAGTACAATGCATTTCGTTTAGTATATAATAATTATGAAACTTTAAATAATGTGTGTACTGAAGATATACATTTGTTACCTATGGAATTTTTTATGGTATACATATCATCTGGAATAGAAAGCAACTGGAACAGATTTCCCATAGAATGGCAAAATAATAAAGTATTTTAAAGTTATAGAATATGTAAAAATCATATTGAAGATGACGATTATATTTGGTCTGCAAATATTTTAATAAAAGATTGTTCTAAATGTAAAAAAAATGTAATGTAATGTAATGTAATTTTTGTATTAATAACATATATATATATATATATATATATATATATATATATATATATATATATATATATATATATATTATGTAATAGGATTAAGAAATAAAATGAATATATACATATTAAAAATGTTTATTTTTTATAATACTACATTACATGAATTCTAATTTATTCTTCGTCATCGTGGGGCTAAGAAGAAAAGTTCTATGTTATACATTGACTATAAGATTATACTAGTTTTGACTGTTACTTACCATATTAGGCTGCTTCTGTCTGCCCCTGCTTCTGCTGCGGCTGCTGCTGCTGCTGCCCTGCTGGCTGCTGCTGCTTCTGCCCCTGCTGGCTGCTGCTGCTTCTACCCCTGCTGGCTGCTGCTCTTTTCCCCCTATATATGCGGCATTTACAAGGTGGTGAAAACGCCATAAAACTGGGTCTTACAGGATCATTATCCCAATTTTCGGTGCTTTCCACCTTGTAATTCTTGTGCATATCTAGATATATACACGTACAAATAAATAAATAAATGAATAAATATATATATATTTATATTCTTACCGTTCATCATTGTCTGTTCACAGTTCATTGTAACATATGATAATATTCACATACACAATTTCACTTATATACAGTGTACTCAAAATTGTAATCAAATATATATCATTAACCCCTAACCTTCCCATACATATGATGTTTACGAAAACACATTAAACTCTTGTACCCGGATACAAATAGGCTATTATAATTTCAAAATCTCTTAAAATGTGCTATCAAATTCATGTCCTTAACCCGCCTAACCTTTTGTATATGTGCTGTTTACGCAAACAAGTTAAATTCCTAAAAATAATATCAAATCGTCGGCAAATAGATAACCTTTAACCTTTCGACACGTGCACTGTCTTATAATTTCTAAAAGTCATTATCATAGTTCCAAATGTGACCACCGTTATCATATAGATGGCGCAGCAAGTAGCGAGCGCGAAATCAAAGCACTGTCTTATAATTTCTTAAGTCCTTATCATAGTTCCAAATGTGACCACCGTTATCATATAGATGGCGCAGCAAGTAGCGAGCGCGAAATCAAAGCACTGTCTTATAATTTCTTAAGTCCTTATCATAGTTCCAAATGTGACCACCGTTATCATATAGATGGCGTAGCAAGTAGCGAGCGCGAAATCAAAGCACTGTCTTATAATTTCTTAAGTCCTTATCATAGTTCCAAATGTGACCACCGTTATCATATAGATGGCGCAGCAAGTAGCGAGCGCCAAATCAAAACAAAAAAAAATATGATGGAAGGCCCAAAGGTCAATTTGGTCTAGAACCTGCATAGATACTCTACTCACTTGAAATAGCAATTTTCTTGTTGCAATGTTTTCTTTTAGCTAAAATATGATGAAAAATCATAAAATTCGGGCGCGGAAGCAAATATTTATATGATTTTTTACAAAAATAAAGTCAGATTTTACCTATATTTGAAATAGATATTTTTGTTAAAACATTCATAAACATGCTTTTGGACCTATACTATGGATAAAATATGATGAAAAATTATAAAATTCGTGCGCGGAAGCAAATATTTATATAAATTTTTACAACAATAAAGTCAGATTTTACATATTTTTGATGAATACGTTGTATATTGTAAGCTTCATTGGCTGGATTCTAGAATACCTACCACACTTGAAATAGCAATTTTCTTGTTGCAGTGTTTTCTTTTACCTAAATTATGATGAAAAATCATAAAATTCGGGCGCGGAAGCAAATATTTATATCATTTTTTACAAAAATAATGTCAGATTTTACCTATTTTTGAAACGGATATTTTTGTTAAAACATTCATAAACATGCTTTTGGACCTATACTGTGGATAAAATATGATGAAAAATTATAAAATTTGGGCGCCAAAGCAAATATTTATATAATTTTTTACAAAAATAAAGTCAGATTTTACCTATTTTTGATGAATACGTTGTATATTTTAAGCTTCATTGGCTGGATTCTAGAATACCTACCACACTTGAAATAGCAATTTTCTTGTTGCAATGTTTTCTTTTACCTAAATTATGATAAAAAATCATTAAATTCGGGCGCGGAAGCAAATATTTATATGATTTTTTACAAAAATAAAGTCAGATTTTACCTATTCTTGAAATAAATATTTTTGTTAAAACATTCATAAACATGCTTTTGGACCTATACTGTGGATAAACTATGATGAAAAATTATAAAATTCGGGAGCGGAAGCAATTATTTATATGATTTTTTCTAAAAAAAAAGTCAGATTTTACCTATTTTTGATGAATACGTTGTATATTGTACGCTACATGGGCTGGATTCTAGATTACCTAACACACTTGAAATAGCAATTTTCTTGTTGCAATGTTTTCTTTTAGTTAAAATATGATGAAAAATCATAAAATTCGGGCGCGGAAGCAAATATTTACATGATTTTTTACAAATATAAAGTTACATTTTACCTATTCTTGAAATGGATATTTTTGTTAAAACATACATAAACATGCTTTTGGATCTATACTCTGGATAAAATATGATGAAAAATTATAAAATTCGGGCGCGGAAGCAAATATTTATATAATTTTTTACAAAAATAAAGTCAGATTTTACGTATTTTTGATGAATACGTTGTATATTGTAAGCTTCATTGGCTGGATTCTAGAATACCTACCACACTTGAAATAGCAATATTCTTGTTGCAATGTTTTCTTTTACCTAAATTATGATGAAAAATCATAAAATTCGGGCGCGGAAGCAAATATTTATATGATTTTTTACAAAAATAAAGTCAGATTTTACCTATTCCTGAAATGGATATTTTTGTTTAAAACATTCATAAATATGCTTTTGGATCTATACTATGGATAAAATATGTTGAAAAATTATAAAATTCGGGCGCGGAAGCAAATATTTATATAATTTTTTTACAAAAATGAAGTCAGATTTTACCTATTTTTGATGAATACGTTGTATATTGTAGGCTTCATTGGCTGGATTCTAAAATACCTATTACACTTTAAATAGCAATTTTCTTATTGCAATGTTTTCTTTAACCTAAATTATGATGAAAATTTATAGAATTCGGGCGCGGAAGCAATTATTTATATGATTTTTTTCCAAAAAAAAAAAGTCAGATTTTACCTATTTTTGATGAATACGTTGTATATTGTACGCTACATGGGCTGGATTCTAGAATACCTACCACACTTGAAAAAGCAACTTTCTTGTTGCAATGTTTTCTTTTAGCTAAATTATGATTAAAAATCGAAAAATTTGGGCGCGGAAGCAAATATTTATATGATTTTTTACAAAAATAAAGTCAGATTTTACCTATTCTTGAAATGGATACTTTTGTTAAAACAGTCATACACATGCTTTTGGACCTATACTGTGGATAATATATGATGAAAAATTATAAAATTCGCGCGCGGAAGCAAATATTTATATGATTTTTTACAAAATAAAAGTCAGATTTTACCTATTTTTGATGAATATGTTGTATATTGTAAGCTACATGAGCTGTATTCTAGAATACCTACCACACTTGAAATAGCAATTTTCTTTTTGCAATGTTTTCTTTTAGCTAAAATTTGATGAAAAATCATAACATTCGGGCGCGGAACAAATATTTATATGATTTTTTACAAAAATAAAGTCAGATTGTACCTATTTTTAAAATGGATATTTTTGTTAAAACATTCATAAACATGCTTTTGGACCTATACTATGGATAAAACATGATGATAAATTATAATATTCGGGCGCGGAAGCAAATATTTATATAATTTTTTACGAAATTAAGTCAGATTTTACCTATTTTTGATGAATATGTTGTATATTGTAAGCTTCATTGGCTGGATTCTAGAATACCTACCACACTTGAAATAGCAATTTGCTTGTTGGAATGTTTTCTTTTACCTAAATTATGATGAAAAATCATAAAATTCAGGCGCGGAAGCAAATATTTATATGATTTTTTACAAAAATATAGTCAGATTTTACCTATTTTAGAAATGGATATTTTAGTTAAAACATTCATAAACATGCTTTTGGATCTATACTATGGATAAAAATATGTTGAAAAATTATAAAATTCGAGCGTGGAAGCAAATATTTATATGTTTTTTTTACAAAACAAAGTCAGATTTTACCTATTTTTGATGAATACGTTGTATATTGTAAGCTTCATTGGCTGGATTCACCTAACACACTTGAAATAGCAATTTTCTTGTTGCAATGTTTTCTTTTAGCTAAAATATGATGAAAAATCATAAAATTCGGGCGCGGAAGCAAATATTTATATGATTTTTTACAAAAATAAAGTCAGATTTTACCTATTTTTGAAATAGATATTTTTGTTTAAAAATTCATAAACATGCTTTCGGACTTATACTATGGATAAAATATGATAAAAAATTATAAAGTTCGGGCGCGGAAGCAAATATTTATATAATTTTTTACAAAATAAAGTCAGATTTTACCTATTTTTGATGAATACGTTGTATATTGTAAGCTTCATTGGCTGGATTCTAGAATACCAACTACACTTGAAAAAGCAATTTTCTTGTTGCAATGTTTTCTTTTACCTAAATTATGATAAAAAATCATAAAATTCCGGCGCGGAAGTAAATATTTATATGATTTTTTACAAAAATAAAGTCAGATTTTACCTATTCTTGAAATAGATATTTTTGTTAAAACATTTATAAACATGCTTTTGGACCTATACTGTGGATAAAATATGATAAAAAATTATAAAATTCGGGCGCAGAAGTAAATATTTATATGATTTTTTTACAAATAAATTCAGATTTTACTTATTTTTGATGAATACGTTGTATAATGTAAGCTACATGGGCTGTATTCTAGAATACCTACCACACTTGAAATAGCAATTTTCTTGTTGCAATGTTTTCTTTTAGCTAAAATATAATGAAAAATCATAAAATTCGAGCGCGGAAGCATATATTTATATGATTTTTTACAAAAATAAAGTCAGATTTTACCTATTCTTGAAATGGATATTTTTGTTAAAACATTCATAAACATGCTTTTGGACCTATACTGTGGATAAAATATGATGAAAAATTATAAAATTCGGGGCGCGGAAGCAAATATTTATTTGATTTTTTACAAAAAAAAGTCAGATTTTTCATATTTTTGATGAATACGTTGTATATTGTAAGCTACATGGGCTAGATTCTAGAATACCTAATACACTTGAAATAGCCATTTTCTTGTTGCACTGTTTTCATTTAGCTAAAATATGATGAAAAATCATAAAATTCGTTGGCGGAAGCAAATATTTATATGATTTTTTACGAAAATAAAGTCAGATTTTACCTATTTTTGATGAATACGTTGTATATTGTAAGCTTCATTGGTTGGATTCTAGAATACCTAACGCACTTGAAATAGCAATTTTCTTGTTGCAATGTTTTCTTTTACCTAAATTATGATAAAAAATCATAACATTCGGGCGCGGAAGCAAATATTTATGATTTTTTACAAAAATAAAGTCAGATTTTACCTATTCTTGAAATATATATTTTTGTTAAAACATTCATAAACATGCTTTTGGACCTATACTGTGGCTAAAATATGAAAAAAAAATATAACATTCGGGCGCGGAAGCAAATATTTATATGATTTTTTACAAAAAAAAGTCAGATTTTACTTATTTTTAATGAATACGTTGTATATTGTAAGCTTCATGGGCTAGATTCTTGAATACCTAACCTATACTATGGATAAAATATGATAAAAAATTATAAAATTCGGGCGCGGAAGCAAATATTTATATAATTTTTTACAAAATAAAGTCAGATTTTACCTATTTTTGATGAATACGTTGTATATTGTAAGCTTCATTGGCTGGATTCTAGAATACCTACCACACTTGAAATAGCAATTTTCTTGTTGTAATGTTTTCTTTTACCTAAATTATGATAAAAAATCATAAAATTCGGGCGCGGAAGCAAATATTTATATGATTTTTTACAAAATAAAGTCAGATTTTACCTATTCTTAAAATGGATATTTTTGTTTAAAACATTCATAAACATGCTTTTGGACCTATACTATGGATAAAATATGATAAAAAATTAAAAAATTCGGGCGCGGAAGCAAATATTTATATAATTTTTTACAAAATAAAGTCAGATTTTACCTATTTTTGATGAATACGTTGTGTATTGTAAGCTTCATTGGCTGGATTCTAGAATACCTACCACACTTGAAATAGCAATTTTCTTGTTGCAATGTTTTCTTTTACCTAAATTATGATGAAAAATCATAAAATTCTGGCGCGAAAGCAAATATTTATATGATTTGTTACAAAAATAAAGTCAAATTTTACCTATTCTTGAAATGGATATTTTTGTTAAAACATTCATAAACATGCTTTTGGACCTATACTGTGGATAAAATATGATGAAAAATTATATAATTCGGGCGCGGAAGCAAATATTTATATGATTTTTTACAAAAACAAAGTCAACTCTGAGATAGCGCG
>JAQOWZ010000372.1:0-50073 GCA_035578165.1 Stenolophus ochropezus
ACGCGCTATCTCAGAGTATCCAGCCAATGAAGCTTACAATATACAACGTATTCATCAAAAATAGGTAAAATCTGACTTTATTTTTGTAAAAAATCATATAAATATTTGCTTCCGTGCCCCAATTTTATGATTTTTCATCATATTTTAGCTAAAAGAAAATATTGCAACAAGAAAATTGCTATTTCAAGTGTGTTAGGTATTCTAGAATCCAGCCCATGTAGCTTACAATATACAACTTATTCATCAAATATAGGTAAAATCTGACTTTTTTTTTGTAAAAAATCATATAAATATTTGTTTGCGCGCCCGAATTTTATAATTTTTCATCATATTTTATCCGCAATATAGGTCCAAAAGCATGTTTATGTATGTTTTAACAAAAATATCCACTTCAAGAATAGGTAAAATCTGACTTTATTTTTGTAAAAAATCATATAAATATTTGCTTCTGCGCCCGAATTTTATGATTTTTCATCATAATTTAGGTAAAAGAAAACATTGCAACAAGATATTTGCTATTTCAAGTGTGGTAGGTATTCTAGAATAAAGCCAATGAAGCTTACAATATACAACGTATTCATCAAAAATATGTAAAATCTGACTTTATTTTTGTAAAAAATCATGTAAATATTTGCTTCCGCGCCCGAATTTTATAATTTTTCATCATATTTTATCCACAGTATAGGTCCAAAAGCATGTTTATGAATGTATTAACAAAAATATCCATTTCAAGAATAGGTAAAATCTGACTTTATTTTTGTAAAAAATTATATAAATACTTGCTTCCGCGCTCGAATTTTATAATTTTTCATCATATTTTATTCATAGTATAGGTCCAAAAGCATGTTTATTAACGCTTTAACAAAAATATCCATTTCAAAAATATGTAAAATCTGACTTTATTTTTGTAAAAAATCATATAAATATTTGCTTCCGTGCCCGAATTTTCTGATTTTTCATCATAATTTAGGTAAAAGAAAACATTGCAACAAGAAAGTTGCTAATTCAAGTTTGTTAGGTTTTCTAGAATCCAGCCCATGTAGCTTACAATATACAACGTATTCATCAAAAATAGGTAAAATCTGACTTTTTTTTTGTAAAAAATCATATAAATATTTGTTTCCGCGCCCGATTTTTATAATTTTTCATCATATTTTATCCGCAGTATAGGTCCAAAAGCATGTTTATGAATGTTTTAACAAAAATATCCATTTCAAGAATATGTAAAATCTGACTTTATTTTTGTAAAAAATCTTATAAATATTTGCTTCCGCGCCCGAATTTTATGATTTTTCATCATAATTTAGGTAAAAGAAAACATTGCAACAAGAAAATTGTTATTTCAAGTGTGGTAGGTATTCTAGAAACCAGCCAATGAAGCTTACAATATACAACGTATTCATCAAAAATAGGTAAAATCTGACTTTTTTTTTGTAAAAAATCATATAAATATTTGCATCCGCACCCGAATTTTATGATTTTTCATCATAATTTAGGTAAAAGAAAATATTGCAACAAGAAAATCGCTATTTCAAGTGTGGTAGGTATTCTAGAATCCAGCCAATGAAGTTTACAATATACAACGTATTCATCAAAAATAGGTAAAATCTGACTTTATTTTTGTAAAAAATCATATAAATATTTGCTTCCGCGCTCGAATTTTATGATTTTTCATCATATTTTAGCCAAAAGAAAACATTGCAACAAGAAAATTGCTATTTTAAGTGTGTTAGGTATTCTAGAATCCAGCCCATGTAGCTTACAATATACAACGTATTCATCAAAAATAGGTAAAATCTGACTTTTTTTTTGTAAAAAATCATATAAATATTTGTTTGCGCGCCCGATTTTTATAATTTTTCATCATATTTTATCCGCAGTATAGGTCCAAAAGCATGTTTATGAATGTTTTAACAAAAATATCCATTTCAAGAATATGTAAAATCTGACTTTATTTTTGTAAAAAATCTTATAAATATTTGCTTCCGCGCCCGAATTTTATGATTTTTCATCATAGTTTAGGTAAAAGAAAACATTGCAACAAGATATTTGCTATTTCAAGTGTGGTAGGTATTCTAGATTAAAGCCAATGAAGCTTACAATATACAACGTATTTATCAAAAATAGGTAAAATCTGACTTTTTTTTTTGTAAAAAATCATATAAATATTTGTTTGCGCGCCCGAATTTTATAATTTGTCATCATATTTTATACGCAGTATAGGTCCAAAGGCATGTTTATGAATGTTTTAACAAAAATATCCATTTCAAGAATAGGTAAAATCTGACTTTATTTTTGTAGAAAATTATATAAATATTTGCTTCCGCGCTCGAATTTTATAATTTTTCATCATAGCTTATCCATAGTATAGGTCCAAAAGCATGTTTATGAACGTTTTAACAAAAATATCCATTTCAAAAATATGTAAAATCTGACTTTATTTTTGTAAAAAATCATATAAATATTTGCTTCCGTGCCCCAATTTTATGATTTTTTATCATATTTTAGCTAAAAGAAAATATTGCAACAAGAAAATTGCTATTTCAAGTGTGTTAGGTATTCTAGAATCCAGCCCATGTAGCTTACAATATACAACGTATTCATCAAAAATAGGTAAAATCTGACTTTTTTTTTGTAAAAAATCATATAAATATTTGTTTGCGCGCCCGAATTTTATAATTTTTCATCATATTTTATCCGCAATATAGGTCCAAAAGCATGTTTATGAATGTTTTAACAAAAATATCCATTTCAAGAATAGGTAAAATCTGACTTTATTTTTGTAAAAAATCATATAAATATTTGCTTCCGCGCCCGAATTTTATGATTTTTCATCATAATTTAGGTAAAAGAAAACATTGCAACAAGATATTTGCTATTTCAAGTGTGGTAGGTATTCTAGAATAAAGCCAATGAAGCTCACAATATACAACGTATTCATCAAAAATATGTAAAATCTGACTTTATTTTTGTAAAAAATCATGTAAATATTTGCTTCCGCGCCCGAATTATATAATTTTTTATCATATTTTATCCACAGTATAGGTCCAAAAGCATGTTTATGAATGTATTAACAAAAATATCCATTTCAAGAATATGTAAAATCTGACTTTATGTTTGTAAAAAATCATATAAATATTTGCTTCCGCGCCCGAATTATATGATTTTTCATCATAATTTAGGTAAAAGAAAACATTGCAACTAGAAAATTGCTTTTCCAAGTGTGGTAGGTATTCTAGAATCCAGCCAATGAAGCTTACAATATACATCGTATTTATCAAAAATAGGTAAAATCTGACTTTATTTTTGTAAAAAATTATATAAATATTTGCTTTCGTGCTCGAATGTTATAATTTTTCATCATATTTTATCCATAGTATAGGTCCGAACGCATGTTTATGAACGTTTTAACAAAAATATCCATTTCAAAAATATGTAAAATCTGACTTTATTTTTGTAAAAAAATCATATAAATATTTGCTTCCGTGCCGAATTTTATGATTTTTCATCATATTTTAGCTAAAAGAAAACATTGCAACAATAAAATTGCTATTTCAAGTGTGTTAGGTATTCTAGAATCCAGCCCATGTAGCTCACAATATACAACGTATTCATCAAAAATAGTTAAAATCCGACTTTTTTTTTGTAAAAAATCATATAAATATTTGTTTGCGCGCCCGAATTTTATAATTTTTCATCACATTTTATCCGCAGTATGGGTCCAAAAGCATGTTTATGAATGTTTTAACAAAAATATCCATTTCAAGAATATGTAAAATCTGACTTTATTATTGTAAAAAATCATATAAATACTTGCTTCCGCGCCCGAATTTTATAATTTTTTATCATAATTTAGGTAAAAGAAAACATTGCAACAAGAAAATTGCTATTTCAAGTGTGTTAGGTATTCTAGAATCCAGCCCATGTAGCTTACAATATACAACGTATTCATCAAAAATAGGTAAAATCTGACTTTTTTTTTAAAAAAATCATAAATATTTGTTTACGCGCCCGAATTTTATAATTTTTCATCATATTTTATCCGCAGTATAGGTCCAAAAGCATGTGTATGAATGTTTTAACAAAAATATCCATTTCAAGAATAGGATAAATCTGACTTTATTTTTGTAAAAAATCATATAAATATTTGCTTCCGCGCCCAAATTTCATGATTTTTCATCATAATTTAGGTAAAAGAAAACATTGCAACAAGAAAATTGTTATTTCAAGTGTGGTAGGTATTCTAGAAACCAGCCAATGAAGCTTACAATATACAACGTATTTATCAAAAATAGGTAAAATCTGACTTTTTTTTTGTAAAAAATCATATAAATATTTTTTTGCGCGCCCGAATTTTATAATTTTTCATCATATTTTATCCGCAGTATAGGTCCAAAAACATGTTTATGAATGTTTTAACAAAAATATCCATTTCAAGAATAGGTAAAATCTGACTTTATTTTTGTAAAAAATCATATAAATATTTGCTTCCGCGCCCGAATTTTATGATTTTTCATCATAATTTAGGTAAAAGAAAACATTGCAACAAGGAAATTGCTATTTCAAGTGTGGTAGGTATTCTAGAATCCAGCCAATGAAGCTTACAATATACAACGTATTCATCAAAAATAGGTAAAATCTGACTTTTTTTTGAAAAAAATCATATAAATATTTGTTTGCGCGCCCGAATTTTATAATTTTTCATCATATATAATCCATAGTATAGGTCCAAAAGCATGTTTATTAACGTTTTAACAAAAATATCCATTTCAAAAATGTGTAAAATCTGACTTTATTTTTGTAAAAAAATCATATAAATATTTGCTTCCGTGCGCGAATTTTATGATTTTTCATCATATTTTAGCTAAAAGAAAACATTGCAACAATAAAATTGCTATCTCAAGTGTGTTAGGTATTCTAGAATCCAGCCCATGTAGCTTACAATATACAACGTATTCATCAAAAATAGTTAAAATCTGCCTTTTTTTTGTAAAAAATCATATAAATATTTGTTTGCGCGCCCGAATTGTATAATTTTTTATCACATTTTATCCGCAATATAGGTCCAAAAGCATGTTTATGAATGTTTTAACAAAAATATCCATTTCAAGAATAGGTAAAATCTGACTTTATTTTTGTAAAAAATCATATAAATATTTGCTTCCGCGCCCGAATTTTATGATTTTTCTTCATAATTTAGGTAAAAGAAAACATTGCAACAAGATATTTGCTATTTCAAGTGTGGTAGGTATTCTAGAATAAAGCCAATGAAGCTTAAAATATACAACGTATTCATCAAAAATATGTAAAATCTGACTTTATTTTTGTAAAAAATCATGTAAATATTTGCTTCCGCGCCCGAATTTTATAATTTTTCATCATATTTTCCGCAGTATAGGTCCAAAAGCATGTGTATGAATGTTTTATCAAAAATATCCATTTCAAGAATAGGATAAATCTGACTTTATATTTGTAAAAAATCATATATATATTTGCTTCCGCGCCCAAATTTCATGATTTTTCATCATAATTTAGGTAAAAGAAAACATTGCAACAAGAAAATTGTTATTTCAAGTGTGGTAGGTATTCTAGAAACCAGCCAATGAAGCTTACAATATACAACGTATTTATCAAAAATAGGTAAAATCTGACTTTTTTTTTGTAAAAAATCATATAAATATTTTTTTGCGCGCCCGAATTTTATAATTTTTCATCATTTTTTATCCGCAGTATAGGTCCAAAAGCATGTTTATGAATGTTTTAACAAAAATATCCATTTCAAGAATAGGTAAAATCTGACTTTATTTTTGTAAAAAATCATATAAATATTTGCTTCCGCGCCCGAATTTTATGATTTTTCATCATAATTTAGGTAAAAGAAAACATTGCAACAAGAAAATTGCTATTTCAAGTGTGGTAGGTGTTCTAGAATCCAGCCAATGAAGCTTACAATATACAACGTATTCATCAAAAATAGGTAAAATCTGACTTTTTTTTTGAAAAAAATCATATAAATATTTGTTTGCGCGCCCGAATTTTATAATTTTTCATTGTATATAATCCATGGTATAGGTCCAAAAGCATGTTTATTAACGTTTTAACAAAAATATCCATTTCAAAAATATGTAAAATCTGACTTTATTTTTGTAAAAAAATCATATAAATATTTGCTTCCGAGCCCGAATTTTATGATTTTTCATCATATTTTTGCTAAAAGAAAACATTGCAACAATAAAATTGCTATTTCAAGTATGTTAGGTATTCTAGAATCCAGCCCATGTAGCTTACAATATACAACGTATTCATCAAAAATAGGTAAAATCTGACTTTTATTTTGTAAAAAATCATATAAATATTTGTTTGCGCGCCCGAATTTTATAATTTTTCATCATATTTTATCCGCAGTATAGGTCCAAAACATGTTTATAAATGTTTTAACAAAAATTTCCATTTCAAGAATAGGTAAAATCTGACTTTATTTTTGTAAAATATTATATAAATATTTGCTTCCGCGCCCGAATTTTATGATTTTTCATCATATTTTAGATAAAAGAAAACATTGCAACAAGAAAATTGCTATTTCAAGTGTGGTAGGTATTCTAGAATCCAGCCAATGAAGCTTACAATATACAACGTATTCATCAAAAATAGGTAAAATCTGACTTTATTTTTGTAAAAAATTATATAAATATTTGCTTCCGCGCTCGAATTTTATATTTTTTCATCATATTTCATCCATTGTATAGGTCCAAAAGTATGTTTATGAACGTTTTAACAAAAATATCCATTTCAAAAATATGTAAAACTGACTTTATTTCTGTAAAAAATCATATAAATATTTGCTTCCGTGCCCGAATTTTATGATTTTTCATCATAATTGAGGTAAAAGAAAACATTGCAACAAGAAAATTGCTATTTCAAGTGTGGTAGGTATTCTAGAATCCAGCCCATGTAGCTTACAATATACAAAGTATTCATCAAAAATAGGTAAAATCTGACTTTTTTTTTGTAAATAATCATATAAATATTTGCTTTCGCGCCCGAATTTTATAATTTTTCATCATGTTTTATCCACAGTATAGGTCCAAAAGCATGTTTATGAATGTATTAACAAAAATATCCATTTCAAGAATAGGTAAAATCTGACTTTATTTTTGTAAAAAATCATATAAATATTTGCTTCCGCACCCGAATTTTATGATTTTTCATCATAATTTAGGTAAAAGAAAACATTGCAACAAGAAAATTGCTATTTCAAGTGTGGTAGGTATTCTAGAATCCAGCCAATGAAGCTTACAATATACAACGTATTCATCAAAAATATGTAAAATCTGACTTTATTTTTGTAAAAAATTATATAAATACTTGCTTCCGCGCTCGAATTTTATAATTTTTCATCATATTTTATTCATAGTATAGGTCCGAAATTATGTTTATGAACGTTATAACAAAAATATCCATTTCAAAAATATGTAAAATCTGACTTTATTTTTGTAAAAAAATCATATAAATATTTGCTTCCGTGCCCGAATTTTATGATTTTTCATTATATTTAAGCTAAAAAAACATTGCAACAAGAAAATTGCTATTTCAAGTGTGTTAGGTATTCTAGAATCCAGCCCATGTAGTTTACAATATACAACGTATTCATCAAAAATAGGTAAAATCTGACTTTTTTTTGTAATAAATCATATAAATATTTGTTTGCGCGCCCGAATTTTATAATTTTTCATCATATTTACGCGCTATCTCAGAGTCGAAAGCATGTTTATGAATGTTTTAACAAAAATATCCATTTCAAGAATATGTAAAATCTGACTTTATTATTGTAAAAAATCATATAAATACTTGCTTCCGCGCCCGAATTTTATAATTTTTCATCATAATTTAGGTAAAAGAAAACATTGCAACAAGAAAATTGCTATTTCAAGTGTGTTAGGTATTCTAGAATCCAGCCCATGTAGCTTACAATATACAACGTATTCATCAAAAATAGGTAAAATCTGACTTTTTTTAAAAAAAATCATAAATATTTGTTTGCGCGCCCGAATTTTATAATTTTTTATCATATTTTATCCGCAGTATAGTTCCAAAAGCATGTGTATGAATGTTTTAACAAAAATATCCATTTCAAGAATAGGATAAATCTGACTTTATTTTTGTAAAAAATCATATAAATATTTGCTTCCGCGCCCAAATTTCATGATTTTTCATCATAATTTAGGTAAAAGAAAACATTGCAACAAGAAAATTGTTATTTCAAGTGTGATAGGTATTCTAGAAACCAGCCAATGAAGCTTACAATATACAACGTATTTATCAAAAATAGGTAAAATCTGACTTTTTTTTTGTAAAAAATCATATAAATATTTTTTTGCGCGCCCGAATTTTATAATTTTTCATCATATTTTATCCGCAGTATAGGTCCAAAAGCATGTTTATGAATGTTTTAACAAAAATATCCATTTCAAGAATAGGTAAAATCTGACTTTATTTTTGTAAAAAAATCATATAAATATTTGCTTCCGCGCCCGAATTTTATGATTTTTCATCATAATTTAGGTAAAAGAAAACATTGCAACATGAAAATTGCTATTTCAGGTGTGGTAGGTATTCTAGAATCCAGCTAATGAAGCTTACAATATACAACGTATTCATCAAAAATAGGTAAAATCTGACTTTTTTTTTGAAAAAAATCATATAAATATTTGTTTGCGCGCCCGAATTTTATAATTTTTCATTATATATAATCCATAGTATAGGTCCAAAAGCATGTTTATTAACGTTTTAACAAAAATATCCATTTCAAAAATATGTAAAATCTGACTTTATTTTTGTAAAAAAATCATATAAATATTTGCTTCCGTGCCCGAATTTTATGATTTTTCATCATATTTTAGCTAAAAGAAAACATTGCAACAATAAAATTGCTATTTCAAGTGTGTTAGGTATTCTAGAATCCAGCCCAAGTAGCTTACAATATACAACGTATTCATCAAAAATAGTTAAAATCTGACTTTTTTTTTGTAAAAAATCATATAAATATTTGTTTGCGCGCCCGAATTTTATAATTTTTCATCATATTTTATCCGCAATATAGGTCCAAAAGCATGTTTATGAATGTTTTAACAAAAATATCCATTTCAAGAATAGGTAAAATCTGACTTTATTTTTGTAAAAAATCATATAATTACTTGCTTCCGCGCCCGAATTTTATAATTTTTTATCATAATTTAGGTAAAAGAAAACATTGCAACAAGAAAATTGCTATTTCAAGTGTGTTAGGTATTCTAGAATCCAGCCCATGTAGCTTACAATATACAACGTATTCATCAAAAATAGGTAAAATCTGATTTTTTTTTTAAAAAAATCATAAATATTTGTTTGCGCGCCCGAATTTTATAATTTTTCATCATATTTTATCCGCAGTATAGGTCCAAAAGCATGTGTATGAATGTTTTAACAAAAATATCCATTTTAAGAATAGGATAAATCTGACTTTATTTTTGTAAAAAATCATATAAATATTTGCTTCCGCGCCCAAATTTCATGATTTTTCATCATAATTTAGGTAAAAGAAAACATTGCAACAAGAAAATTGTTATTTCAAGTGTGGTAGGTATTCTAAAAACCAGCCAATGAAGCTTACAATATACAACGTATTTATCAAAAATAGGTAAAATCTGACTTTTTTTTTGTAAAAAATCATATAAATATTTTTTTGCGCGCCCGAATTTTATAATTTTTCATCATATTTTATCCGCAGTATAGGTCCAAAAGCATGTTTATGAATGTTTTAACAAAAATATCCATTTCAAGGATAGGTAAAATCTGACTTTATTTTTGTAAAAAATCATATAAATATTTGCTTCCGCGCCCGAATTTTATTATTTTTCATCATAATTTAGGTAAAAGAAAACATTGCAACAAGAAAATTGCTATTTCAAGTGTGGTAGGTATTCCAGAATCCAGCCAATGAAGCTTACAATATACAACGTATTCATCAAAAATAGGTAAAATCTGACTTTTTTTTTGAAAAAAATCATATAAATATTTGTTTGCGCGCCCGAATTTTATAATTTTTCATCATATATAATCCATAGTATAGGTCCAAAAGCATGTTCATTAACGTTTTAACAAAAATATCCATTTCAAAAATATGTAAAATCTGACTTTATTTTTGTAAAAAAATCATATAAATATTTGCTTCCGTGCCCGAATTTTATGATTTTTCATCATATTTTAGCTAAAAGAAAACATTGCAACAATAAAATTGCTATTTCAAGTGTGTTAGGTATTCTAGAATCCAGCCCATGTAGCTTACAATATACAACGTATTCATCAAAAATAGGTAAAATCTGACTTTTATTTTGTAGAAAATCATATAAATATTTGTTTGCGCGCCCGAATTTTATAATTTTTCATCATATTTTATCCGCAGTATAGGTCCAAAAGCATGTTTATAAATGTTTTAACAAAAATATCCATTTCAAGAATAGGTAAAATCTGACTTTATTTTTGTAAAATATTATATAAATATTTGCTTCCGCGCCCGAATTTTATGATTTTTCATCATATTTTAGATAAAAGAAAACATTGCAACAATAAAATTGCTATTTCAAGTGTGTTAGGTATTCTAGAATCCAGCCCATGTAGCTTACAATATACAACGTATTTATCAAAAATAGGTAAAATCTGACTTTTTTTTTGTAAAAAATCATATAAATATTTGTTTGCGCGTTCGAATTTTATAATTTTTCATCATATTTTATCCGCAGTATAGGTCCAAAAGCATGTTTATGAATGTTTTAACAAAAATATCCCTTTCAAGAATAGGTAAAATCTGACTTTATTTTTGTAAAAAATCATATAAATATTTGCTTCCGCGCCCGAATTTTATGATTTTTCATCATAATTGAGGTAAAAGAAAACATTGCAACAAGAAAATTCCTATTTCAAGTGTGGTAGGTATTCTAGAATCCAGCCAATGAAGCTTACAATATACAACGTGTTCATCAAAAATAGGTAAAATCTGACTTTTTTTTTGTAAAAAATCATATAAAAATTTGTTTGCGCGCCCGAATTTTAAAATTTTTTATCATATTTTATCAATAGTATAGGTCCAAAAGCATGTTTATGAACGTTTTAACAAAAATATCCCTTTCAAAAATATGTAAAATCTGACTTATTTCTGTAAAAAATCATATTAATATTTGCTTCCGTGTCCGAATTTTATGATTTTTCATCATATTTTAGCTAAAAGAAAACATTGCAACAAGAAAATTGCTATTTCAAGTGTGTTAGGTATTCTAAAATCCAGCCCATGTAGCTTACAATACACAACGTATTCATCAAAAATAGGTAAAATCTGACTTTTATTTTGTAAAAAATCATATAAATATTTATTTGCGCGCCCGAATTTTATAATTTTTTATCATATTTTATCCGCAGTATAGGTCCAAAAGCAAGTTTACGAATGTTTTAACAAAAATATCCATTTCAAGAATAGGAAAAATCTGACTTTATTTTTGTAAAAAATCTTATAAATATTTGCTTCCGCGCCCGAATTTTATGATTTTTCTTCATAATTTAGGTAAAAGAAAACATTGCAACAAGAAAATTGCTATTTCAAGTGTGGTAGGTATTCTAGAATCCAGCCAATGAAGCTTACAATATACAACGTATTCATCAAAAATAGGTAAAATCTGACTTTTTTTTTGTAAAAAATCATATAAATATTTGTTTGCGCGCCCGAATTTTATAATTTTTTATCATATTTTATCCACAGTATAGGTCCAAAAGCATGTTTATGAATGTTTTAACAAAAATATCCATTTCAAGAATAGGTAAAATCTGACTTTATTTTTGTAAAAAATCATATAAATATTTGCTTCCGCGCCCGAATTTTATGATTTTTCATCATAATTTAGGTAAAAGAAAAAATTGCAACAAGAAAATTGCTATTTCAAGTGTGGTAGTTATTCTAGAATCCAGCCAATGAAGCTTACAATATACAACGTATTCATCAAAAATAGGTAAAATCTGACTTTTTTTTGTAAATAATCATATAAATATTTTCTTTCGCGCCCGAATTTTATAATTTTTCATCATATTTTATCCGCAGTATAGGTCCAAAAGCATGTTTATGAATGTTTTAACAAAAATATCCATTTCAAGAATAGGTAAAATCTGACTTTATTTTTGTAAAAAATCATATAAATTTTTGCTTCCGTGCCCGAATTTTATGATTTTTCATCATAATTGAGGTAAAAGAAAACATTGCAACAAGAAAATTGCTATTTCAAGTGTGATAGGTATTCTAGAATCCAGCCAATGAAGCTTACAATATACAACGTATTCATCAAAAATAGGTAAAATCTGACTTTTTTTTTGTAAAAAATCATATAAAAATTTGTTTGCGCGCCCGAATTTTATAATTTTTCATCATATTTTATCAATAGTATAGGTCCAAAAGCATGTTTATGAACGTTTTAACAAAAATATCCATTTCAAAAATATGTAAAACCTGACTTTATTTTTGTAAAAAATCATATAAATATTTGCTTCCGTGCCCGAATTTTATGATTTTTCATCATAATTGAGGTAAAAGAAAACATTGCAACAAGAAAATTGCTATTTCAAGTGTGGTAGGTATTCTAGAATCCAGCCCATGTAGCTTACAATATACAACGTATTCATCAAAAATAGGTAAAATCTGACTTTTTTTTTGTAAATGATCATATAAATATTTGCTTTTGCGCCCGAATTTTTTAATTTTTCATCATGTTTTATCCACAGTATAGGTCCAAAAGCATGTTTATTAATGTTTTAACAAAAATATCCATTTCAAGAATAGGTAAAATCTGACTTTATTTTTGTAAAAAATCATATAAATATTTGCTTCCGCACCCGAATTTTATAATTTTTCATCATATTTTATTCATAGTATAGGTCCAAAAGCATGTTTATTAACGCTTTAACAAAAATATCCATTTCAAAAATATGTAAAATCTGACTTTATTTTTGTAAAAAATCATATAAATATTTGCTTCCGCGGCTGAATTTTATAATTCTTTATCATAATTTAGCTGAAAGAAAACATTGCGACAACAAAATTGCTATTTCAAGTGAGGTTGGTACTCTAGAATCTAGCCCATGTAGCTTACAATATACAATGTATTCATGAAGAATAGGTAAAATCTGACTTAATTTTTTTAAAAATTCATATAAATATTTGCTTCCGCGCCTGAATTTTATAATTCTTTATCATATTTTAGCTAAAAGAAAACATTGCAACAAGAAAATTGCTATTTCAAGTATGGTAGGTATTCTAGAATCCAGCCCATGTAGCTTACAATATACAACGTATTCATCAAGAATAGGTAAAATCTGATTTAATTTTTGTAAAAAATTATATAAATATTTCCTTCCGCGTCCGAATTTTATAATTCTTTATCATATTTGAGCTAAAAGAAAACATTGCAACAAGAAAATTGCTATTTCAAGTGTGGTAGGTATTCTAGAATCCAGCCCATGTAGCTTACAATATACAACGAATTCATTAAAATGACACCCGAAAATTTAATGTTTATTATCTGATTGGTACCACGTTTTGGTCACTTTTGCATGTCCAATGCTTAAAACCATCCATAGTATAGATAACAAAGAATGAATATGAATGTTTTAACAAAAATATTCATTTCAGGAATAGTTAAAATCTGACTTTATTTTTGTAAAAAATCATATAAATATTTGCTTCAGCGCCCGAATTTTATAAATCTTTATCATATTTTAGCTAAAAGAAAACATTGCAACAAGAAAATTGCTATTTCAAGTGTGGTAGGTATTCTAGATTCCAGCCCATGTAGCTTACAATATACAACGTATTCATTAAAATTACACCCGAAAATTGAATGTATATTATCTGATTGGTACCCACGTTTTGATCACTTTTGCATGTCTAATGCTTAAAACCATCCATAGTATAGATCCTAAAGCATGATTATGAATGTTTTAACAAAAATATCCATTTCAAGAATAGGTAAATTCTGACTTTATTTTTGTAAAAAATCATATGAATATTTACATCTGCGCCCGAATTTTATAATTCTTCATCATATTTTAGCTAAAAGAAAACATTGAAACAAGAAAATTGCTATTTCAAGTGTGGTTGGTATTCTAGAATCCAGCCCATGTAGCTTACAATATACAAAGTATTCATTAAAATGACACCCAAAAATTAATTGTTTATTATGTGATTGGTACCATGGTTTGGTCACTTTTGCATGTCCAATGTTTAAAATTAATAAAATTAGGGCGCGGAAGGAAATATTTATATGATTTTTTACAAAAATAAAGTCAGATTTTACCAATTCTTGAAATGGATATTTTTGTTAAAATATTCATATTCATGCTTTAGGATCTATACTATGGAAGGTTTTAAGCATTGTACATGCAAAAGTGACCTAAACGTGGTACCAATCAGATAATAAACATTCAATTTTCGGGTGTACATTTTAATGAATACGTTGTATATTGTAAGCTACATGGGCTGGATTCTAGAATACCTACCACACTTGAAATAGCAATTTTCTTGTTGCAATGTTTTCTTTCAGCTAAGATATAATAAAGAATTATAAAATTCGGGCGCGAAAGCAAATATTAATATGGTTTTTTACAAAAATAAAGTCAGATTTTAACTATTCTTGATGAATACGTTGTATATTGTAAGCTCCATGGGCTGGAGTCAAGAATACCTACCACACTTGAAATAGTAATTTTTTTGTTGCAATGTTTTCTTTTAGCTAAAATATGATGAAGAGTTATAAAATTCGGACGTGGAAGCAAATTTTTATATGATTTTTTTCAAAAATAAAGTCAGATTTTACCTACCCTTGAATTGGATATTTTTGTTAATACATTCATATTCATGCTTTAGGATCTATACTATGGATGGTTTTAAGCATTAGACATGCAAAAGTGACCAAATCGTGGTACCATTCAGATAATAAACATTCAATTTTCGGGTGTCATTTTAATGAATACGTTGTATATTGTAAGCTACATGGGCTGGATACTAGAATACCTACTACACTTGAAATAGCAAGTCAGATTTTAGCTATTCTTGATGAATACATTGTATATTGTAAGCTACATGAGGTGGATTCTAGAATACCTACCACACTTGAAATAACAATTTTCCTTTTGCAATGTTTTCTTTTAGCTAAAATATGATGAAGAATTATAAAATATGGGCGCGGAAGGAAATATTTATATGATTTTTTACAAAAATAAAGTCAGATTTTACCTATTCTTGATGAATACGTTGTATATTGTAAGCTACATGGGATGGATTCTAGAATACTTACCACACTTGAAATAGCAAATTTCTTGTTGCAATGTATTCTTTTAGCTAAAATATGATGAAAAATTATTAAATTTGGGCGCGGAAGCAAATATTTATATGATTTTTTTACAATAATAAAGTCAGATTTTACCTATTCTTGATATGGATATTTTTGTTAAAACATTCATATTCATGTTTTAGGATCTATACTATGGATAATTTTAGCATTGGACATGCAAAAGTGACCAAAACGTGGTACCATTCAGATAATAAACATTCAATTTTCGGGTGTCATTTTAATGAATACGTTGTATATTGTAAGCTACATGGGCTGGATTCTGGAATACCTACTACACTTGAAATAGCAATTTTCTTGTTGCAATATTTTCTTATAGCTAAAATATGATAAAGAATTATAAAATTCTAGCGCGGGAGCAAATATATTTAAGATTTTTTACAAAAATAAAGTCAGATTTTACCTATTCTTGATGAATACGTTGTATATTGTAAGCTACATGGGCTGGATTCTAAAATACCAACCACTCTTTAAATAGCAATATTCTAGTTGCAATGTTTTTTTTTAGCTAAAATATGATGAAGAATTATAAAATTCGGGCGCGGAAGCTAATATTTATATGATTTATTACAAAAATAAAGTCAGGTTTTACCTATCCTTGAAATTGATATATTTTTTAATACATACAGGCAAAACTGCCTCTGATGTGTTGAACAAAACATTCACCACCACTAGCACCGATATAGTGCTAGTTCAAGAGCCTTTGTTTATTTAGGCGTAGTAAGGAAACTTACTACACCAGTAGGTAAGTTAACCTACTGTAACGAACTAGATGTCATTCCAAGACCACCATTGCTCATTAAGACAATGATTAAATTCGTAAAATTAAATAAATTTATATCTAGGGATTTAGTAGCTGTAGAAGCTACACTTCCTATATCAGGAGCTACGCAAGAGGTAATCATTGCATCGGCGTATTTCCCGTGAGACACGATGGAAACCCCACCTCCGCTGGTAAGGGACCTGATCTCCGACTGCAAACATAGAAACATAAACCTCATCCTAGGATGTGATGCAAACGCACACCATACAGTTTGGGGTAGTACGGACATAAATACAAAGGGTGAGTACCTTTTCGAATTTATTTCTACTACTAACATAGATATAATAAATAGGGGTAAAGAACCCACTTTTATAACTAAAAACAGGCGAGAGGTATTGGACATTACGTTAGCCACTTCTCAAATTAGCTCTGAAATATATAATTGGCATGTCTCAAATGAAGCCTCAATATCGGATCATAGATATTTAAGGTTCGAGATAAAGGCTAATAAAGAACGTAAAACTCAAATTCTTATTCCGAAACTAACAGACTGTGTCTTGTACGAAGGCCACTTAAAGTGTGAAGTGGAAGAACTTACGAAAATTAATATAAACACAAGTGAGGAACTGGAAACAGCCTCTATTGACTTTCATAATGCGCTACACACAGCATACGAAAACAGCTGTACAGTAAAGCTTCGACAAAGTACTAGGAAAGTACTTTGGTGGACCGAGGAGCTAAGTAAACAAAGAGTCACTGTTAGAAGGTTATACAATAAAACCAAAACCAGTGGCAGCGATGAGAGCTGGGAGCAATATAGAAGTGCCCTAACCTCATATAATAAAGAAATTCGCAGATCTAAAAGGAATACATGTCGTAGTTTTTGTGAGGGCTTATCAGAAACGCCCACGGTAGCTCGCCTTCAAAAAGTCCTCTCAAAAGATCATACGAATGAAATAGGCCTACTAAAGAAACCAGACGGAAACTTTACGACAGATTCAAGGAAAACATTGGAGCTTCTTTTAAGCACACACTTCCCAGGATCGTCGTGGCCAGTTGAGGAGGAGGACAATGGGCGATAAATACTTTCAAACCCTACAAGGCAACTGGTGGAGATGGCATTTTTCCAGCACTTTTGCAGAAATGCATAAAGGATATACTGCCAATACTCTGGGAACTATACAAGGTAAGCCTAAAGTTAGGATACATTCCCACACTGTGGAGGAAAACTAATGTAGTCTTTATACCTAAAGGCGGAGGTCGTCCAAGCGTCCAGCCTAAGTCCTACAGACTTATTAGTTTATCATCATTTATACTGAAAGGTATGGAAAAGGTCTTAGATCAATACCTTAGGAATGAAGTGATAACTGCTTCACCACTAAACGGAAATCAATTTGCTTACCAGGATGCAAAATCGACAACTACGGCTCTCCACAGCCTTGTCAATAAAATAGAGAAAATCTTCATGGCAAAAGAAATAGCTCTGGGAATATTTTTAGATATTGAGGGTGCCTTTGACAACACCTCCTATAAGTCCATTGAAAGAACTGCTAGGTCAAAAGGTTTCGGCCCAGCTGTGGTGGAATGGATAAAAGCCATGCTGCAAAGTCGAACGATTACAGCCTCGATAGGAGGAGAATCAGTAATGATAAAAACCAACAGAGGATGCCCACAAGGTGGGGTTTTATCACCTCTACTCTGGTGTATTGTCATTGATGACCTCTTGAATAGGCTCAATAAAGCTGGCTATTTTGCAAACGGATATGCAGATGACGTTGCAATTATGGTCAGAGGACGTAGTGACACCACTATCTCGTACCTTACACAAAAAGCTCTAAATCTAGTGCATGAGTGGTGCCTGGAACATGAACTTAATGTAAACCCTACCAATACTACAATCGTTCCCTTCACAAAGAGAAGGAAGCTAAATCTTCAAGCTCCCTACTTGAAGGGTACTAGAATTGAGTTTTCTACGGAGTATCTAGGAATCATTCTAGACCAAAAACTCACGTGGAACTCACATATCAACAAGATTACAAAGAAATGAGCAGTGGCATTAAACACATTCCGTCGACTTCTAGGAAAAAACTGGGGACTACAGCCAAAAATGACCCATTGGGCATATACTAGTGTTGTAAGACCCATGATCACTCATGCGTCACTTGTATGGTGGCCAAAAGTGAAACAAATCACAGCACAGGCATCACTGCGGAAACTACAACGCATGGCCTGCCTCAGTATTACAGGTGCTATGAGTACCTGTCCGACTGCAGCAATGGAAGTAATTCTGGGGCTAACACCTCTACACCTTCAGGTGCAAAAAGAGGCGATGCAACAGGCACTGACTCTCTGCAGAACGAAACACTTTATGCCCGGATATTTCGTAGGACACTTGGAAATTCTAAGGGAAGTACAACCAGATAAACTGGCCTTGTCTGTCTGTGATAAGATGACAACAAAATACAATTTTGACCAGAAGTATAAGGTTGTTATTGGTAATCGCCTTGAATGGGCAACGGAAAGACCTGTTAAAAGGGATTCTTTGTCCTGGTTCACTGATGGTTTAAAATTGGACACAGGAGGAACTGGAGTAGGTGTGCTTGGCCCAGATTGCCGAATTAAGGAATCCGTAGGCACCTGCTCCACAATTTTTCAGGTTGAGATTTGTGCAATAAATCTCTGTGCTCATATAAACCTAGATAAAGGTCTAAAAGGAGCATTAATGAATATAATATCAGACAGCCAGGCAGCTTTAAAGGCATTGAATGCCTTCACATGTAAACCAAAGCTAGTCTGGAACTGCAGGGAGACCCTCCAATTGCTATCCGAAGCAAACCAAATCACCCTACGGTCGGTACCAGGGCACGAGGGAATCCTAGAAAACGAGAAAGCTGATGACCTTGCAAAAAAGGGGTTAAACTTTCATACGTCGGGCCGGAACTTTCATGTGGTCTTCCTCTAAGCCACTATAAGAAGGTGGTCAAAAACTGGAAGGAATCTGCCATATCCTCATACTGGAAAAATATTCCAGGCCTCAATCAAGCTCCCCAGCTTCGACAAACGCCAAAGAGTTACTAGCTCTCTGCAAAAAGGATCTTAATATAATGACAGGAATTCTCACTGGCCACTGTCCTTTAAAGTACCATTTGCACAAAATTGGTATAGCTGAAAATGAAACCTGTCGACTGTCGGGCTGTGTCACAATAGATCTTCTAGGTCGCGTTGACAAAAAGCGACAAAACGCTTAAACCCTCATATACATACAATACAATACAATATACATTCATATTCATGCTTTAGGATCTATACAATGAATGGCTTAAGGCATTGGACATGCAAAAGTGATCAAAACGTGGTACCAATCAGATAATAAACATTCAATTTTCAGATGTCATTTTAATAAATACGTTGTATATTGTAAGTTACATGGGCTGTATTCCAGAATACCTACCACACTTGAAATAACAATTTTCTTGTTGCAATGTTTTCTTTTAGCTAAAATATGATGAAGAATTATAAAATTCGGGGGCGGAAGCAAATATTTATATGATTTTTTACAAAAATAAAGTCAGATTTTATCTTTTCTTGATGAATACGTTGTATATTGTAAGCTACATGGGGTTTTAACTAAAATATGATAAGGAATTATAAAATTCGGCCGCGGAAGCCAATATTTATATGATTTTGTACAAAAATAAAGTCAGATTTTACTTATTCTTGCAATGGATATTTTTGTTAACTCATTCATATTCATGCTGTAGAATCTATACTATGGATGGTTTTAAGCATTGGACATGCAAAAGTGACCAAAACGTGGTACTAAGCAGATAATAAACATTCAATTTTCGGGTGTCATTTTAATTAATACGTTGTATATTGTGAGCTACATGGGCTGTATTCTAGATTACCTATCACACTTGAAATAGCAATTTTCTTGTTGCAATATTTTCTTTTAGCTAAAATATGACAAAGAATTATAAAAGTCGGGAGCGAAAGCAAATATTCATATGATTTTAGAAAAATAAAGTCAGATTTTACCTATCCTTGAAATGGATATTTTTGTTAATACATTCATATTCATGCTTTAGGATCTATACTATGGATGGTTTTAAGCAATAGTCATGCAACAGTGACCAAAACGTGGTACCAATCAGATAATAAACAATAATTTTTCGGGTGTCATTGTAATAAATACGTTGTATATTGCAAGCTACATGGGCTGGATTCTAGTATACCTACCACACTTGAAATAGCAATTTTCTTGTTGCAATGTTTTCTTTTAGATAAAATTAGATAAAGAATTATAAAATACGGGCGCGGAAGCAAATATTTATATGATTTTTACAAATATAAGGTCAGTTTTTACCTATTTCTGATGAATACTTTGTATATTGTAAGCTACATGGGATGGATTCTACAATACCTACCACACTTGAAATAGCAATTTTCTTGTTGCAATGTTTACTTTTAACTAAAATATGTTCAAGAATTATAAAATTCGGACGCAGAAGCATATATTTATATGATTTTTTACAAAAATAATGTCAGATTTTACATATTCTTGATAAATATGTTGTATATTGTAAGCTACATGGGCTGGATTCTATCATACCTACCACACTTAAAATAGCAATTTTCTTGTTGCAATGTTTTCTTTTAGCTAAAATATGATGAAGATATATAATATTTGGGCGTGGAAGCAAATAATTATATGATTATTTACAAAAATAAAGTCAGATTTTACCTATTCTAGATGAATACGTTGTATATTGTAAGGTACATGGGCTGGATTCTAGCATACCTACCACACTTGAAATAGCAATTTTCTTGTTGCAATGTTGTCTTTTAGCTAAAATATAATGAAGAATTATAAAATTCGGGCGCGGAAGCAAATATTTATATGATTTTTTACAAAAATAAAGACAGATTTTACCTATTCTTAACGAATACGTTGTGTATTGTAAGCTACATGGGCTGGGTTCTAGAATACCTACCACACTTAAAATAGCAATTTTCTTGTTGCAATGTTTTCTTTTAGCTAAAATATGATAAAGAATTATAAAATTCGGGCGCGGAAGAAAATATTTATTTGATTTTTTTTAAAAATAAAGTCAGATTTTAACTATTCTTGAAATGGATATTTTTGTTAAAACATTCATATTCCTGCTTTAGGATCTATACTATGGATGGTTTTAAGCAATGGTCATGCAACAGTGACCAAAACGAAGTACCATTCAGATAATAAACATTCAATTTTCGGGTGTCATTTTAATAAATACGTTGTATATTGCAAGCTACATGGGCTGGAATCTAGAATACCTACCACACATGAAATAGCATTTTTCTTGTTGCAATGTTTTCTTTTAGCAAAAATCTGATAAAGAATTATAAAATTCGGGCGCGGAAGCAAATATTTATATGATTTTTTACAAAAATAAAGACAGATTTTACCTATGCTTAATGAATACGTTGTGTATTGTAAGCTACAAGGGCTGGATTCTAGAATACCTACCTCACTTGAAATAGCAATTTTCTTGTTGCAATGTTTTCTTTAAGCTAAAATATGATAAAGAATTATAAAATTCGGGCGCGGAAGAAAATATTTATTTGATTTTTGTCAAAAATAAAGTCAGATTTTAACTATTCTTGAAATGGATATTTTTGTTAACACATTCATATTCATGCTTTAGGATCTATACTATGGATGGTTTTAAGCAATGGTCATGCAATAGTGACCAAAACGTAGTACCAATCAGATAATAAACATTCAATTTTCGGATGTCATTTTAATGAATACTTTGTATATAGCAAGCTACATGGGCTGGATTCTAGAATACCTACCACACTTGAAATAGCATATTTCTTGTTAAAATGTTTTCTTTTAGCTAAAATATGATAAAGAGTTATAAAATTCGGGCGCGGAAGCAAATATTTATATGATTTTTTTACAAAGATAAAGTCAGATTTTACCTATTGTATATTCTAAGCTACATAAACTGGATTCTAGAATACCTACCACACTTGAAATAGCAAATTTCTTGTTGCGATGTTTTCTTTTAGCTAAAATTATATGAAGAATTATAAAATACGGGCGCGGAAGCAAATATTTATATGATTTTTACAAAAATAAGGTCAGATTTTACCTATTCTTGATGAATACGTTGTATATTGTAAGCTACATGGGATGTATTCTACAATACCTACCACACCAGAAATAGTAATTTTCTTGATGTTATGTTTTCTTTTAGCTAAAATATGATAAAGAATTATAAAATTCGGGCGCGGAAGCAAATATTTATATGATTTTTTACAAAAAATTATGTCACATTTTACCTATTCTTGAAATGGATGTTTTTGTTAAAACATTCATATTCATGCTTTAGGATCTATACTATGGATTATTTTAGCATTGGACATGCAAAAGTGTCGAAAACGTGGTACCAATCAAATAATAAACATTTAATTTTTTGGTGTCATTTTAATTAATACGTTGTATAATGCAAGCTACATAGGCTGGATTCTAGAATACCTACCACACTTGAAATAGCAATTTTCTTGTTGCAATGTTTTCTTTTAGTTAAAATATGATAAAGAATTATAAAATTCGGGCACGGAAGCAAATATTCATATGATTTTTTACAAAAATAAAGTCAGATTTACCTATTCATGATGAATACGTTGTATATTGTAAGCTACATGGGATGGATTCTACAATACCTACCACACTTGAAATAGCAATTTTCTTGTTGCAATGTTTTCTTTTAGCTAAAATATGATAAAGAATTATAAAATTCGGGCGCGGAACATAATATTTATAAAAAATTTTACAAAAATAAAGTCAGATTTTCACTACTCGTGAAATAGATATTTTTGTTAAAACGTTCATATTCATGAATAAAAGATGTTTGTTGGACTTTCATTGTCTTTATTTTAAATTATCACAACGTTTCGATTAGTACAATCTCTAATCGTTATCAAGTGTAAACTAACAATGTTCTTAAGTTCTACAACTTATATACTAGAGGATGTTTGATGACGTGTGGAGGATCTGTTCCGCTGGTGGACTTCACCAATCAGAGGGCGCCAAACAGTCCGAATATCTGTGCTGGGGTGACTGAACACATTTTTGTTGGTGGTGATATGCACTGCTTCTTTAAATTTCCTTTTTTGCCAGTGTTCTTCTCGGTCTATAATATGTGCGTTATCCCATTGAATGCGATGATGGGATTCCCAGGCGTGAAGAGCAATTCCAGATTTTTCAGTTTCTCCCATTTTTGTATGTTTTTGGTGTTCTTTAAGTCTAACGGAAAGCGGTCTTTCTGTTTCTCCTATATATGAGGCTCCACATTCACAGGGGACTTTGTATATGCAATTTTTGGTGTTGTCTTGCTGCGGTTTGGTTTTGGTGAGAACACTTCTTAATGTCTCTGATGTTTTAAAGACAGTTTTTACGTTGTATCTTTTCAACAAATTGAAAAAATAATCCAGGACCGTCAGAAACAACAAAAGAACAGCAGAGAAGAACACAAAGAAGAATCCATCCTATCTATTCCATACATCAAGGGTATATCGGAAAAAATAAGCAGAATATCAAAAAGATACAACGTAAAAACTGTCTTTAAAACATCAGAGACATTAAGAAGTGTTCTCACCAAAACCAAACCGCAGCAAGACAACACCAAAAATTGCATATACAAAGTCCCCTGTGAATGTGGAGCCTCATATATAGGAGAAACAAAAAGACCGCTTTCCGTTAGACTTAAAGAACACCAAAAATATACAAAAATGGGAGAAACTGAAAAATCTGGAATTGCTCTTCACGCCTGGGAATCCCATCATCGCATTAAATGGGATAACGCACATATTATAGACCGAGAAGAACACTGGCAAAAAAGGAAATTTAAAGAAGCAGTGCATATCACCACCAACAAAAATGTGTTCAGTCACCCCAGCACAGATATTCGGACTGTTTGGCGCCCTCTGATTGGTGAAGTCCACCTGCGGAACAGATCCTCCACACGTCATCAAACATCCTCTAGTATATAAGTTGTAGCCCTTAAGAACATTGTTAGTTTACACTTGATAACGATTAGAGATTGTACTAATCGAAACGTTGTGATAATTTAAAATAAAGACAATGAAAGTCCAACAAACATCTTTTATTCAAAATCAACCATTGTCTACAACCTTCAAACAAACATTCATATTCATGCTTTAGGATTTATACTGTGGATGGTTTTAAGCAATGGTAATGCAACAGTGACCAAAACGCGGTAACAATCAAATAATAAACATTCAATTTTCGGGTGTCATTTTAATAAATACGTTGTATATTGCAAGCTACATGGGCTGGAATCTAGAATATCTAGCACACTTGAAATAGCATTTTTCTTGTTGCCATGTTTTCTTTTAGCAAAAATCTGATAAAGAATTATAAAATTTGGGCGCGGAAGCAAATATTTATATGATTTTTTACAAAAATAAAGACAGATTTTACCTATGCTTAATGAATACGTTGTGTATTGTAAGCTACATGGGCTGGATTCTAGAATACCTACCTCACTTGAAATAGCAATTTTCTTGTTGCAATGTTTTCTTTAAGCTAAAATATGATAAAGAATTATAAAATTCGGGCGCGGAAGAAAATATTTATTTGATTTTTGTCAAAAATAAAGTCAGATTTTAACTATTCTTGAAATGGATATTTTTGTTAACACATTCATATTCATGCTTTAGGATCTATACTATGAATGGTTTTAAGCAATGGTCATGCAACAGTGACCAAAACGTAGTACCAATCAGATAATAAACATTTAATTTTCGGGTGTCATTTTAATGAATACGTTGTATATTGCAAGCTACATGGGCTGGATTCTAGAATACCTACCACACTTGAAATAGCATTTTTCTTGTTGAAATGTTTTCTTTTAGCTAAAATATGATAAAGAATTATAAAATTCGGGCGCGGAAGCAAATATTTATATGATTTTTTTACAAAAATAAAGTCAGATTTTACCTATTGTATATTCTAAGCTACATAAACTGGATTCTAGAATACCTACCACACTTGAAATAGCAAATTTCTTGTTGCAATGTTTTCTTTTACCTAAAATTATATGAAGAATTTTAAAATACGGGCGCGGAAGCAAATATTTATATGATTTTTACAAAAATAAGGTCAGATTTTACCTATTCTTGATGAATACGTTGTATATTGTAAGCTACATGGGATGGATTCTACAATACCTACCACACTAGAAATAGTAATTTTCTTGTTGCCATGTTTTCTTTTAGCTAAAATATGATGAATAATTATAAAATTCTGGCGCGCAAGCAAATATTTACATGATTTTTTACAAAAATTAAGTCAGATTTTACCTATTCTTTATAAATACGTTGTATATTGTAAGCTCCTTGGGCTAAATTCTAGAATACCTACCACATTTAAAATAGTAATTTTCTTGGTGCAATATTTTCTTTTAGCATAATATGATAAAGAATTATAAAACTCGGGCGCGGATGCAAATTTTTATATGATTTTTTACAAAAATTATGTCAGATTTTACCTATTCTTGATGAATATGTTGTATATTGTAAGCTACATGGGATGGATTCTACAATACCTACCACACTAGAAATAGTAATTTTCTTGTTGCCATGTTTTCTTTTAGCTAAAATATGATGAATAATTATAAAATTCTGGCGCGCAAGCAAATATTTACATGATTTTTTACAAAAATTAAGTCAGATTTTACCTATTCTTGATGAATACGTTGTATATTGTAAGCTCCTTGGGCTAAATTCTAGAATACCTACCACATTTAAAATAGTAATTTTCTTGGTGCAATGTTTTCTTTTAGCATAATATGATAAAGAATTATAAAACTCGGGCGCGGATGCAAATTTTTATATGATATTTTACAAAAATTATGTCAGATTTTACCTATTCTTGAAATGGATGTTTTTGTTAAAACATTCATATTCATGCTTTAGGATCTATACTATGGATTATTTTAGCATTGGACATGCAAAAGTGTCCAAAACATGGTTCCAATCAAATAATAAACATTTAATTTTCATGTGTCATTTTAATTAATACGTTGTATATTGTAAGCTACATGGGCTGGATTCTAGAATACCTACCACACTTGAAATAGCAATTTTCTTGTTGCAATGTTTTCTTTTAGCTAAAATATAATAAAGAATTATAAAATTCGGGCACGGAAGCAAATATTTATATAATTTTCTACAAAAATAAAGTCAGATTTACCTAATCATGAAGAATACGTTGTATATTGTAAGCTACATGAGCTGGATTCTAGAATATCTACCACACTTGAAATAGCAATTTTCTTGTTGCAATGTTTTCTTTTAGCTAAAATATGATAAAGAATTATAAAATTCGGGCACGGAAGCAAATATTTATATGATTTTTTACAAAAATAAAGTCAGATTTACCTATTCATGATGAATACGTTGTATATTGTAATATACATCGGCTGGATTCTAGAATACCAACCACACTTCAAATAGCAATTTTCTTGTTGCAATGTTTTCTTTTAGCTAAATTATGATAAAGAAATATAAAATTCGGGCGCGGAAGCAAATATTTATATGATTTTTTACAAACATAAAGTCAGGTTTTACTTATTCTTGAAATGGATATTTTTGTTAAAAAATTCATATTCATGCTTTAGAATCTATACTATGGATGAATTTAAGCATTGGACATGCAGAAAGTAAGCAAAACGTTGTACCAATCAGATAATAATCGTTCAATTTTCGGGTATCATTTTAATGAATAAATTGTATATTGTAAGCTACATGGGCTGGATTCTACAATACCTACCACACTTGAAATAGCAATTTTCTTGTTGCAATGTTTTCTTTTAGCAACAATCTGATAAAGAATTATATAATTCGGGCGCGAAAGCAAATATTTATATTATTTTTTACAAAAATAAAGTCAGATTTTACCTATTCTTAAAATAGATATTTTTGTTAAAACATTCATATTCATGCTTTAGGATCTATACTATGGATGGTTTTAAGCAATGGACATGCAATAGTGAGCAAAACGTGGTACCAATCAGATAATAAACGTTCAATTTTCAGGTGTAATTTTAATGAATACGTTGTATATTATAAGCTACATGGGCTGGATTCTAGAATACCTAGCACACTTGAAATAGCAATTTTCTTGTTGCAATGTTTTCTTTTATCTAAAATATGATAAAGAATTATAAAATTCGTGCGCGGAAGCAAATATTTATATGAGTTTTTACAAAAAAAAAGTCAGATTTTACCTATTCTTGATAAATACGTTGTATACTGTAAAATAGATGGGCTGGACTCTAGAATACCTACCACGTTTGAAATAGCAATTTTCTTGTTGCAATGTTTGCTTTTAGCTAAAATAAGATGAATAATTATAAAATTCTGGCGCGCAAGCAAATATTTACATGATTTTTTACAAAAATTAAGTGAGATTTTACCTATTCTTGATGAATACGTTGTATATTGTAAGCTCCTTGGGCTAAATTCTAGAATACCTACCACATTTAAAATAGTAATTTTCTTGGTGCAATGTTTTCTTTTAGCATAATATGATAAATAATTATAAAACTCGGGCGCGGATGCAAATTTTTATATGATTTTTTACAAAAATTATGTCAGATTTTACCTATTCTTGATGAATATGTTGTATATTGTAAGCTACATGGGATGGATTCTACAATACCTACCACACTAGAAATAGTAATTTTCTTGTTGCCATGTTTTCTTTTAGCTAAAATATGATGAATAATTATAAAATTCTGGCGCGCAAGCAAATATTTACATGATTTTTTACAAAAATTAAGTCAGATTTTACCTATTCTTGATGAATACGTTGTATATTGTAAGCTCCTTGGGCTAAATTCTAGAATATCTACCACATTTAAAATAGTAATTTTCTTGGTGCAATGTTTTCTTTTAGCATAATATGATAAAGAATTATAAAACTCGGGCGCGGATGCAAATTTTTACATGATTTTTTACAAAAATTATGTCAGATTTTACCTATTCTTGAAATGGATGTTTTTGTTAAAACATTCATATTCATGCTTTAGGATCTATACTATGGATTATTTTAGCATTGGACATGCAAAAGTGTCCAAAACGTGGTACCAATCAAGTAATAAACATTTAATTTTCAGGTGTCATTTTAATTAATACGTTGTATATTGTAAGCTACATGGTCTGGATTCTAGAATACCTACCACACTTGAAATAGCAATTTTCTTGTTGCAATGTTTTCTTTTAGCTAAAATATGATAAAGAATTATAAAATTCGGGCACGGAAGCAAATATTTATATAATTTTCTACAAAAATAAAGTCAGATTTCCCTAATCATGATGAATACGTTGTATATTGTAAGCTACATGAGCTGGAATCTAGAATATCTACCACACTTGAAATAGCAATTTTCTTGTTGCAATGTTTTCTTTTAGCTAAAATATGATAAAGAATTATAAAATTCGGGCACGGAAGCAAATATTTATATGATTTTTTACAAAAATAAGTCAGATTTACCTATTTATGATGAATACGTTGTATATTGTAATCTACATCGGCTGGATTCTAGAATACCAACCACACTTCAAATAGCAATTTTCTTGTTGCAATGTTTTCTTTTAGCTAAATTATGATAAAGAAATATAAAATTCGGGCGCGGAAGCAAATATTTATATGATTTTTTACAAACATAAAGTCAGGTTTTACTTATTCTTGAAATGGATATTTTTGTTAAAAAATTCATATTCATGCTTTAGGATCTATACTATGGATGAATTTAAGCATTGGACATGCAGAAAGTGAGCAAAACGTTGTACCAATCAGATAATAATCGTTCAATTTTCGAGTATCATTTTAATGAATAATTTGTATATTGTAAGCTACATGGGCTGGATTCTACAATACCTACCACACTTGAAATAGCAATTTTCTTGTTGCAATGTTTTCTTTTAGCTAAATTATGATAAAGAATTATAAAATTCGGGCGCGGAAGAAAAAATTTATATGATTTTTTACAAAAATAAAGTCAGATTTTAACTACTCGTGAAATGGATATTTTTGTTAAAACATTCATATTCATGCAACAGTGACCAAAACGTGGTACTAATCAGATAATAAACATTCAATTTTCGGGTGTCATTTTAATAAATACGTTGTATATTGCAAGCTATATGGGCTGGATTCTAGAATACCTACCACACTTGAAATAGCATTTTCCTTGTTGCAATGGTTTCTTTTAGCAACAATCTGATAAAGAATTATAAAATTCGGCGCGGAAGCAAATATTTATATTATTTTTTACAAAAATAAAGTCAGATTTTACCTATTCTTAAAATAGATATTTTTGTTAAAACATTCAAATTCATGCTTTAGGATCTATACTATGGATGGTTTTAAGCAATGGACATGCAATAGTGAGCAAAACGTGGTACCAATCAGATAATAAAAGATCAATTTTCAGGTGTAATTTTAATAAATACGTTGTATATTATAAGCTACATGGGATGGATTCTAGAATACCTACCACACTTGAAATAGCAATTTTCTTGTTGCAATGTTTTCTTTTATCTAAAATATGATAAAGAATTATAAAATTCGTGCGCGGAAGCAAATATTTATATGATTTTTTACAAAAAATAAAGTCAGATTTTACCTATTCTTGATAAATACGTTGTATATTGTAAGATAGATTGGCTGGACTCTAGAATACCTACCACGTTTGAAATAGCAATTTTCTTGTTGCAATGTTTGCTTTTAGCTAAAATATGATGAAGAATTATAAACTTCGGGCGCGGAAGCAAAAATAAAATCAGATTTTACCTTTTGTTGATGAATACGTTGTATATTCTAAACTACATAAACTGGATTCTAGAATACCTACCACACTTGAAATAGCAAATTTCTTGTTGCAATGTTTTCTTTTAGCAAAATATGACAAAAAAATTTAAAATTCGGGCGCGGAAGCAAATATTTATATGATTTTTTACAAAAATAAAGTCAGATTATACCTAATCTTGATAAATACGTTGTATATTGTAAGCTACATGGGCTGAATTCTAGAATACCTACCACACTTGAAATAGCCATTTTCTTGTTGCCATGTTTTCTTTTAGCTAAAATATGATAAAGAATTATAAAATTCGGGCGCGGAAGCAAATATCTATATGATTTTTTACAAAATTAAAGTCAGATTTTACCTACTCTTGATGAATACGTTGTATATTGTAAGCTACATGGGCTGGATTCTAGAATACCTACCACACTTAAAATAGCAATTTTCTTGTTGCAATGTTTTCTTTTAGCTATAATATGATAAAGAATTATAAAATTCGGGCGCGGAAGCAAATATTTATATGATTTTTCACAAATATATATTCAGGTTTTACCTATTCTTGATGAATACGTTGTATATTGTAAGCTACATGGCTGGATTCTAGAATACCTACCACACTTAAAATAGCAATTTTCTTGTTGCAATGTTTTCTTTTAGCTAAAATATGATGAAGAATTATAAAATTCGGGCGCGGAAGCAAATATTTATATGATTGCTTACAAAAATTGAGTCAGATTTACCTATTCTTGATGAATACTTTGTATATTGTAAGCTACATGGGCTGGATTCTAGAATACCTACCACACTTGAAATAGCAATTTTCTTGTTGCAATGTTTTCTTTTAGCTAAAATATGAAAAGAAATATAAAATTCGGGCGCGCTAGCAAATATTTATATGATTTTTTACAAAAATAAATTCAGATTTTACTTATTTTTGAAATGGATATTTTTGTTAAAAAAAATCATATTCATGCTTTAGGGTCTATACTATGGATGGTTTTAATCATTGGATATGCAATAGTGACCAAAACGTGATACTAATCATATAATAAACATTCAATTTTCGGGTGTCATTTTAATTAATACGTTGTATATTGTAAGCTACATGGGCTGGATTCTAGAATACGTACCAAACTTAAAATAGCAATTTTCTTGTTGCAATGTTGTCTTTTAGCTAAAATATAATAAAGAATTATAAAATTCGGGCGCGGAAGCACATATTTATATGATTTTTTACAAAAATAAAGTCAGATTTTACCTATTCTTGATGAATACGTTGTGTATTGTAAGCTATATGGGCTGGATTCTAGAATACCTACCACTATTGAAATAGCAATTTTCTTGTTGCAATGTTTTCTTTTAGCTAAAATATGATAAAGGAATTATAAATTCGTGCGCGGAAGCAAATATTTATATGATTTTTCACAAATATATATTCAGGTTTTACCTATTCTTGATGAATACGTTGTATATTGTAAGCTACATGGGCTGGATTCTAGAATACCTACCACACTAAAAATAGCAATTTTTTTCTTGCAATGTTTTCTTTTAGCTAAAATATGATGAAGAATTATAAAATTCGGGCGCGGAAGCAAATATTTATATGATTTTTTACAAATAATAAGTCAGATTTTAACTATTCTTGATGAATACGTTGTATATTTTAAGCTACATAGGCTGAATTCTAGAATACCTACCACAGTTAAAACAGCAATTTTCTTGTTGCAATGTTTTTTTGTAGCTAAAATATGATGAAGAATTATAAAATTCAAGCGCGAGAGCAAATATTTATATAATTTTTTTACAAAAATATAGTCAGATTTTACCTAATCTTGATGAATACGTTGTATATTGTAAGCTACATGGGCTGGATTCTAGAATACCTACCACACTTGAAATAGCAATTTTCTTGTTGCAATGTTTTCTTTTAGCTACAATATGATGAAGAATTATAAAATTCGGGCTCGAAAGCAAATATTTATATGATTTTTTACAAAATTAAAGTCAGATTTTAAATATTCTTGAAATGGATATATTTGTTAAAACATTCATATTCATTCTTTAGGATCTATACTATGGATGGTTTTAAGCATTGGACATGCAAAAGTGACAAAACGTGGTACTAATCAGATAATAAACATTAATTTTCGGGTATCATTTTAATGAATACGTTGTATATTGTAAGCTACATGGGCTGTATTCTAGATAACCTACCAAACTTGAAATAGCAATTTTCTTGTTGCAATGTTTTCTCTTAGCTCTAATATGATGAAGAATTATAAAATTTGAATGCGAAAGCAAATATTTATATGATTTTTTACAAAAATAAAGTCAGATTTTACCTATTCTTGAAATGGATATTTTTGTTAAAACATTCATATTCATGCTTTAGGATCTATACTATGGATGGTTTTAAGCAATGGACATGCAAAAGTGACCAAAACGTGGTACCAATCAGATAATAAACATTAAATTTTCGGGTGTCATTTTAATGAATACGTTGTATATTGTAAGCTAGATGGGCTGGATTCTAGAATACCTACCACACTTGAAATAACAATTTTTTGTTGCAATGTTTGCTTTTAGCTAAAATATGATGAAGAATTATAAACTTCGGGCGCGGAAGCAAAAAATAAAGTCAGATTTTAACTTTTCTTGATGAATACGTTGTATATTTTAAGCTACATAAGCTGGATTCAAGAATACCTACTACACTTGAAATAGCAATTTTCTTGTTGCAATGTTTTCTTTTAGCTAAAATTAGATAAAGAATTATAAAATACGGGCGCGGAAGCAAATATTTATATGATTTTTACAAAAATAAGGTCAGATTTTACCTGTTCTTGATGAATACGTTGTATATTGTAAGCTACATGGGATGGATTCTACAATACCTACCACATTTGAAATAGTAATTTTCTTGTTGCTATGTTTTCTTTTAGCTAAAATATGATGAAGAATTATAAAAATCGGGCGCGAAATCAAATATCTATATGATTTTTTACAAAAATAAAGTCAGATTTTACCTGCTCTTGATGAATACGTTTTATATTGTAAGCTACATGGGCTGGATTCTAGAATACCTACCACACTTGAAATAGCAATTTTCTTGTTGCAATGTTTTCTTTTAGCTAAAATATGATGAAGATTTATATAGTTCGGGCTCGGAAGCAAATATTTATATGATTTTTTACAAAATCAAAGTCAGATTTTACCTATTCTTGAAATGGATATTTCTGTTAAAACATTCATATTCATTCTTTAGGATCTATACTATGGATAATTTTAGCATGGGACATGCAAAAGTGACCAAAACAAGGTACCAATCAGATAATAAATATTTAATTTTCAGGTGTCATTTCAATGAATACGTTGTATATTGTAAGCTACATGGGCTCGATTCTAGGATACCTACCAACACTTGAAATAGCAATTTTCTTGTTTGCAATGTTGTCTTTTAGCTAAAATATGATGAAGAATTATAATATTCAACGACTGGAAGCAAACATTTATATGATTTTTTACAAAAATAAAGTCAGATTTTAGTTATTCTTGATGAATACCTTGTATATTGTAAGCTACATGAGCTGGATTCTAGAATAACTACCACACTTGAAATAGCAACTTTCTTGTTGCAATGTTTTCTTTTAACTAAAATATGATAAAGAATTATAAAATTCGGGCACTGAAGCAAATATTTATACGATTAGTTACAAAAATAAGGTCAGATTTTACCTATTCTTGAAATGGATATTTTTGTTAAATCATTCATATTTATGCTTTAGGGTCTATACTATGGATGGTTTTAAGCATTGGACATTTGAAAGTGTTCAATACGTGGTGCCAGTCAGATAATAAACATTAAATTTTCGGGTGTCATTTTAATGAATACGTTGTATATTGTAAACTACATGGGCTGGATTCTAGAATACCTACCTCACTTAAAATAGCAACTTTCTTTTTGCAATGTTTTTTTTTAGCTAAAATATGATAAAGATTAATAAAATTTGGGCACGGAAGCAAATATTTATATGATATATACGTATACGTTGTATACTGTAAGCTACATGGGCTGGATTCTAGAATACCTTTTTATTTTTATTTTTGCCAATGCATCATCGAGAGTAGACGTGTTTTTTTCTGCTCCTTTGTGACAAAGTGCCGCTAAATAAATATTTTTATTTTATATTTCTTCGGAAAATATTTAAAATATCTACAATGTCGAATACTAGAAATATTTCCGCAATTGTATCGGAAACACCCACCAAATTATTAACCGATGATAACTTTCTCACCAATTTGGTAGACAAGGTTTTTGCTAGAGTTGAGCAAAAACTTGAAGAGCAAAAAGTTTACTACGAGGCCCTCATCGAAGGCATCAGTGACGAAAATCGTGTTCTCCGTAGCAAGCTGGACAATCTGGAACAGTATTCCAGGCGTAACTGCCTCCGGATTTTCGGTGTTCCAGAAGAATATTCTGAAAACGTGGAGAAGAAGGTCAATGAAGTCATCAAGTCCAAATTATCACTAGACTTACCTATCCACGCCATTGATCATTTACATAGAGTTGGTAACAACCCGTCTTCCTCTCGATCAAGACCTCGCCCCGTCATAGTAAAATTTATATCCTACCGCTACCGTGACGCTGTTTTAAAAGCAAGAAAGAAATTAAAAAACACAAATATAACCATCAAAGAAGACCTTACACAATCTCGCCTCGAACTATTAAAATCTGTGTTAACAAAGCTTGGTTTTAAAAACGTGTGGTCCAGTGATGGCAACATCTTCTATAAGCACGGCAATGTTATAAAAAACTCAATCCTACTGACAATATTGATACTCTGATCTAGTAAATTTAATTATTATTTAGTCATATGGAGCAGTTTAAGTTAAAATACTTCTTTTCCGTTTTTGTACTTTCTCACAATAACTTCTTAAACTTTGTTTTATTTTGTAGTATAGTTCACTGAACTCTTTAAACTTCGTATAATTAATTTAACCTTGTATAAACTTATAATTCTTATTGTTTTGTTCACTAATATCTCAAATAATTTATCGGTTTGAAATTAACTTATTTACACTACAAATACATATATATATTTTTGCTTAAATTTAATAATGAATATCTATTATCAGAATGCTAGAGGTCTGAACAGTAAACTTGATGACATTTTGAATGCCTCAACTTACTCAGACTTTGATGTTATTACAGTTACAGAAATGTGGCTTACACCATCAGTAAACAACTCTGAACTTATAAGCGATAACTTTACAGTATATAGAAAGGATAGAGATTTCGAAAGGCATAATAAATCTAGAGATGGAGGTGTTTTTTGTGCGGTTAATAAAAAATGCTTTACAACTTTTGTGGACTTAGATCTGAATTCAAACTCTAATTGTGACATTATATGTGTCCGCATTAAATTATCACATAATAAGTATTTCTAAATTATTGTGGCCTATATTCCCCTGCCAATTTCTTTAATTCAACATGAATATGTACTTGATTGTCTGGAATCTTGTAATTTTCTACAAAATGACAACTTTCTGATTCTTGCAGATTTTAATATGAATAAACTGGTTGAATTTTATAACCATGGCCACTATAATAATATTATTAATCGGTTCCAACATTTTTTAAATTTTCTTATGGCTTCTCAATATAATCATGTAACCAACAGCGACGGAAGAATACTTGATGTTGTTATTTCTAATGTTCACCCATTGCAATGATCCTGTTGTTGATGAAGACAAATTTCATCCCGCTCTCTTAGTATCACTTCCTTCATCTGTGTTTATTGTCAATCCTTCCTGTAACTCCACCGTTAATGATAATCCCATCTTTAACTTCCAGCGAGCTAACTTTGAACAACTTTATCAATTGCTAAAAGAAACAAATTGGGACATTCTCAAGAGATATAATGACATAAATGACGCATTTAACAAATTTTATGAGATTTATAACAATATTTTAAATTTATGCGTACCAAAAACAAAATTAACTAAACGCTTATATCCTCCTTTAGCTCTTTAGCAAAGAAATTATAGTAGATATTAAAGAAAAACTAAAATACCACAAACTTTACAAACAGACAGGAATAACAACTTACCTGACTAAATTTAAAGAACTTAGATCTTCAATAAAAAAAAGTTGCTATATGTCATAAAAAATATTTATCTAGCATAGAAACAAGCATAGCATCCAGACCTCAACAATTATGGACATTTATTAACTCTAAAAAAGAAACATCACGGATACCAGGCCTTATGCATCTTAACAATAATACCTACCATAGTACTGCGCAGATTGTTGATGCTTTTGCCGACTATTTTTCTTTTGTTTATGGTAGTACTGATAATTCACATCATAGAGGCATATCCAATAAACAGAATACTTGTAACAATATATCTTTTGAGTCTGTATCCAGAACCGATATACTCATCGCTATCACAAAACTAAAACCATCTAGGAATCCAGGTCCAGATAATCTCCCTGCATACATCATTAAAGGTTGCGCCGACATCTTAGTCGAACCATTATTTATACTTTTTAATCTTAGTCTTGCCGATAACACCTTTCCGGATAAGCTCAAATTGACCCGTGTATGTCCAATACTGATATCTGGTTATAGTTCTGTTATCTCCAACTATCGGCCTATTGCCATACTTTCTAACCTTGCTAAAGTTTTTAAAAATTATATACTCCACAATTTACTCCAGTGTTCATAATGAAATATCGTCTCACCAACATGGATTCATTAGCTCAAGATCCACTACTTCAAACCTATTAAATTTTACAGAACACGTTCTTAGTTTCCTACATAGCAACACACAGTTTGATGTTATTTATACTGACTTTGAAAAAGCGTTCGATAAGGTTAATCATACCGTACTATTAGATAAGCACAAATATCACTTCAGTTTTTCAGACAATCTTTTACTGTTCATTTCTTCATATCTTGCTGACCGTAAATTCTCTGTCTATTACAACAATTACTCTTCCAAACAATATATACCGACCACAGGTGTACCCCAGGGGTCAAATCTTGGCCTATTGTTATTTTTATTATTTATTAATGATATAGTCGATGTGGTCAAAAATTCAAATATCCTACTATATGCTGATGACATTAAGCTCTATAGAACTGTAAATACAACTGAGGACTGTAATGCTCTGCAATCTGACATTAATAATATCTTGGTTTGGTCCTCAACCTCTAAGCTCTCATTTAATTATAAGAAATGTAAGACAATGACATATTCTACAAAAAAGAGTACACTAACGCATCAATACACCAAGAATAACTATAATTTGGATAGCGTATCACAGATAACAGACTTGGGTATTCTCTTCGATAAAAAATGCAGTTTTATACCACATCTCAACTCAATAATAAAAAGCTCGAACAGAAACCTCGGATTTGTTATTCGTAACATGAGATCCTTCCATAATCAACGTACCTTGAAAACACTGTATTATGCCTTTGTCAGATCAAAGCTGGAATACTGCCTACAAGTCTGGAGTCCAGTTTATATCAAATAAAGGAATGCAATTGAAGCTATACAAAAAAAAATTGTGAAATATATGTACTACAAGAGACATAATACTTACACCAAGAATGATTTCAATTACAACAATTGTTTAATTGAGTTTGGTATACTTTCACTCGATGATCGTCGAAAAATGCAATCTTGTTTGTATTTATATAAAATTATCAATAATATGATAGATGATACTATAATTTTGTCCAATTTTAATCTGTATGTTCCTAGACTGAGAACAAAATTTAAATTTACCTACTCTACACCAAAGACAAATTATGAGTTTCAATCACCTATCATACAGATGTGCATTAATTTTAATAACGTTATATCTGATATAGATGAATTAGATTTATTCTTTGATATTATTATTAAGTTTAAGAGATATATAATTCAACATTTCTTGCTAAAAGGTTAACTGATTATAATACTTGTCACATATGTTTGTGTTAAAGTAAGGTTATTTTTAATTATTAATTCAATTTGTGTAATGTATACTGACAGCTTAACATTTATGTATTGGCATTTGCCTATAGTGTATATATTTTTTGGAATATTGCTCTATAATTGGGATTTGTGTATATTTTTTTGGAATATTGCTCTATAATTGGGATTTGTGTATATATTTTTTGTGAATATTTCTCTGTAATCGTGATTTGAATAAATAAATAAATAAATAAATAAATAAATAAATAAATAAATAAATAAATAAACAAATAAATAAATAAATAAATAAATAAATAAATAAATAAATAAATAAATAAATAAATAAATAAATAAATAAATAAATAAATAAATAAATAAATAAATAAATAAATAAATAAATAAATAAATAAATAAATAAATAAATAAATAAATAAATAAATAAATAAATAAATAAATAAATAAATAAATAAATAAATAAATAAATAAATAAATAAATAAATAAATAAATAATTAAATAAATAAATAAATAAATAAATAAATAAATAAATAAATAAATAAATAAATAAATAAATAAATAAATAAATAAATAAATAAATAAATAAATAAATAAATAAATAAATAAATAAATAAATAAATAAATAAATAAATAAATAAATAAATAAATAAATAAATAAATACATTCAATTTTTGGGGTGTCATTTTGATGAATACGTTGTATATTTTAAACTACATGGGCTGGATTCTAGAGTACCTACCACATTTGAAATAGCAATTTTCTTGTTGCAATGTTTTCTTTTAGCTAAATTATGTTTAAGAATTATAAAATTCGGGCGCGGAAGCAAATATTTATATGATTTTTTACAAAAATAATGTCAGATTTCACCCATTCTTGAAATGGATATTTTTGTTAAAACATTCATATTCATGCTTTAGGATCTATACTATGGATGGTTTTAAGCATTGGACATGCAAAAGTGACCAAAACGTGGTACCAATCAAATATTAAACATTCAATTTTCGATTGTCATTTTAATGAATACGTTGTATATTGTAAGCTACATGGCCTGGATTCTAGAATACCTACCACACTTGAAATAGCAATTTTCTTGTTGCAATGTTTTCTTTTAGCTAAAATATGATGAAGAATTATAAAATTCGAAAGCGGAAGCAAATATTTACATGATTTTTTACAAAAATAAAGTCAGATTTTACCTATTCTTGAAATGGATATATTTCTTAAAACATTCATATTCATGCTTTAGGATCTATACTATGGATGGTTTTAAGCATTGGACATGTAAAAGAGAGCAAGACGTGGTACAAATCAGATAGTAAACATTCAATTTTCTGGTGTCATTTTAATGAATGCGATGTATATTGTAAGCTACATGGTCTGGATTCTAGAATACCTACCACACTTGAAATAGCAATTTTCTTGTTGCAATGTTTTTTTTTTTTGGTAAAATATGATAAAGAATTATAAAATTCGGGCGCCGAAGCAAATATTTATATGATTTTTTACAAAATTAAAGTCAGATTTTACCTATTCTTGATTAATACGTTGTATATTGTAAGCTACATGGGCTGGATTATAGAGTACCTACCATACTTGAAATAGCAAATTTCTTGTTGCAATGTTTTTTTTAGCTAAAATATATTGAGGAACTATTAAATTCGTCCGCGGAAGCAAATATTTATATGATTTTTACAAAAATAAAGTCAGATTTTACTTATTCTTAAAATGGATATTTTTGTTAAAACTTTCATATTCATGCTTTAGGATCTATACTATGGATGGTTTTGAGCATTGGACATGCAAAAGTGACCAAAACGTGGTACCAATCATACAATAAACATTCGATTTTCGGGTGTCATTTTAATGAATACGTTGTATATTGTAAGCTACATGGGCTGGATTCTAGAATACCTACCACACTTGAAGTAGCATTTTTCGTGTCACAATGTTTTCTTTTAGCTAAAATATGATGAAGAATTATAAAATTCGAAAGCGGAAGCAAATATTTACATGATTTTTTACAAAAATAAAGTCAGATTTTACCTATTCTTGAAATGGATATATTTCTTAAAACATTCATATTCATGCTTTAAGATCTATACTTTGGATGGTTTTAAGCATTGGACATGCAAAAGAGACCAAAACATGGTACAAAGCAAATAATAAACATTCAATTTTCGGGTGTCATTTTAATGAATGCGTTGTATATTGTAAACTACATGGGGTGGATTCTAGAATACCTACCACACTTGAAATAGCACTTTTCTTGTTGCAATATTTTTTTTTTGCTAAAATATGATAAAGAATTATAAAATTCGGGCGCCGAAGCAAATATTTATATGATTTTTTACAAAAATAAAGTCAGATATTACCTATTCTTGATTAATACGTTGTATATTGTAAGCTACATGGGCTGGATTATAGAGTACCTACCATACCTGAAATAGCAATTTTCTTGTTGCAATGTTTTTTTTAGCTAAAATATATTGAGGAATTATAAAATTCGGACGCGGAAGCAAATATGTATATGATTTTTACAAAATTAAAGTCAGATTTTACTTATTCTTAAAATGGATATTTTTGTTAAAACTTTCATATTCATGCTTTAGGATCTATACTATGGATGGTTTTGAGCATTGGACATGCAAAAGTGACCAAAACGTAGTACTAGTCATACAATAAACATTCTATTTTCGGGTGTCATTTTAATGAATACGTTGTATATTGTAAGCTACATGGGCTGGATTCGAGAATACCTACCACACTTGAAATAGCATTTTTCGTGTTGCAATGTTTTCTTTTAGCTAAAATATGATGAAGAATTATAAAATTCGGGAGCGGAAGCAAATATTTATATGATTTTTTACAAAAATAATGTCAGATTTTACCTATTCTTGATGAATACGTTGTATAGTGCAAGCTACATGGGCTGGATTCTAGAATACCTACAACACTTGAAATACCAATTTTGTTGTTGCAATATTTTCTTTTAGCTAAAATATGATGAAAAATTATAAAATTCGAAATCGGAAGCAAATATTTATATGATTTTTTACAAAAAAAGGCAGATTTTACCTATTCTTGAAATAAATATTTTTGTTAAAACATTCATATTCATGCTTTGGATCTATACCATGGATGGTTTTAAGCATTGGACATGCAAAAGTTACCTAAATGTGGTACCAATCAGATAATAAACATTCAATTTTCAGGTGTCATTTTAATGAATACGTTGTATATTGTAATCTACATGGGCTGGATTCTAGAATACCTTCCACACTTGAAATAGCAATTTTCTTGTAGCTATGTTTTCTTTTAGCTAAAATATGATGAAGAATTATAAAGTTCGGCAGCGGAAGCAAACATTTATATGATTTTTTTTAAAAAATAAAGTCAGATTTTAACTATTCTTGATGAATACGTTGTATATTGTAAGCTACATGGCCTGGATTCTAGAATACCAACCACACTTGAAATAGCAATTTTTTTTTGCAATGTTTTTTTTTAGCTAAAATATGATAAAGAATTATGAAATTCGAAAGCGGAAGCAAATATTTACATGATTTTTTACAAAAATTAAGTCAGATTTTACCTATTCTTCAAATGAATATATTTCCTAAAACATTCATATTCATGCTTTAGGATCTATACTATGGATGATTTTAAGCATTGGACATGCAAAAGAGAGCAAGACGTGGTACAAAGCAGATAATAAACATTCAAATTTCGGGTGTCATTTTAATGAATGCGTTGTATATTGTAAGCTACATGGGCTAGATTCTAGAATACCTACCACACTTGAAATAGCAACTTTCTTGTTGCAATGTTTTTTTTTTTGCTACAATATGATAAAGAATTATAAAATTCGGGCGCCGAATCAAATATTTATATGATTTTTAACAAAAATAAAGTCAGATATTACCTATTCTTGATTAATACGTTGTATATTGTAAGCTACATGGGCTGGATTATAGAGTACCTACCATACTTGAAATAGCAATTTTCTTGTTGCAATGTTTTTTTTAGCTAAAATATATTGAGGAATTATAAAATTCGGGCGCAGAAGCAAATATTTATATGATTTTTACAAAAATAAAGTCAGATTTTACTTTTTCTTAAAATGGATATTTTTGTTAAAACTTTCATATTCATGCTTTAGGATCTATACTATGGATGGTTTTGAGCATTGGACATGCAAAAGTGACCAAAACGTGGTACCAATCATACAATAAACATTCAATTTTCGAGTGTCATTTTAATGAATACGTTGTATATTGTAAGCTACATGGGCTGGATTCGAGAATACCTACCACTCTTGAAATAGCATTTTTCGTGTTGCAATATTTTCTTTTAGCTAAAATATGATGAAGAATTTTAACATTCGGGCGCTTAAGCAAATATTTATATGATTTTTTACAAAAATAAAGTCAGATTTACCTATTCTTGAAGTGTATATTTTTGTTAAAACATTCATATTCATGCTTTAGGATTTGTACTATAGATGGTTTTAAGCATTGGACATGCTAAAGTGATCAAAACGTGGTACCAATAAGATAATAAACATTTAATATTCGTGTGTCTTTTTAATGAATACGTTGTATATTGTAAGCTACATGGGCTGGATTGTAGAATACCTACCACACTTGAAATAGCAATTTTCTTGTTGCAATGTTTTCTTTTAGCTAAAATATGATGAAGAAAAATAAAAGTTAGGCGAAGAAGCAAATATTTATATGATTTTTTACAAAAATATAGTCAGATTTTACCTTTTCTTCATGAATACGTTGTATATTGTAAGATACATGGGCTGGATTCTAGAATACCTACCATACTTGAAATTGCAAATTTCTTGTTGCAATGTTTTCTTTTAGCTAAAATATGATGAAGAATTAAAAAATTCGGGCGCGGAAGCAAATATTTATATGATTTTTTACAAAAATAAATTTAGATTTTACCTTTTTTTGAGGAATACGTTGCATATTGTAATCTACATGGGCTGGATTCTAGAATACCTACCACACTTGAAATTGCAATTTTCTTGTTGCAATGTTTTCTTTTAGCTAAAATGTGATGAAGAATTATACAATTCGGGCGCGAAAGCAAATATTTATAAGATTTTTTACTAAAATAGTGTCAGATTTTAACTATTCTTGATGAATACGTTGTATATTGTAAGCTACATGGGCTAGATTCTAGAATACCTACCACACTTGAAATAGCAATTTTCTTGTTGCAATGTTTTCTTTTAGCTAAAATATGATGAAGAATTATGAAATTCGTTCGCGGAAGCAAATATTTATATGATTTTTTACAAAAATTAATTCAGAATTTACCTATTCTTAAAATGGATATTTTTGTTAAAATATTCATATTCATGCTTTAGGATCTATGCTATGGATAATTTTAGCATTGGACATGCAAAAGTGACCAAAACGTGGTACCAATCAGAAAATAAACATTCAATTTTCGGGTGTCATTTTAATGAATTCGTTGTATAATGTAAGCTGCATGGGCTGGATTCTAGAAGACCTACCACACTTGAAATAGCAATTTTCTTGTTGCAATGTTTTCTTTTAAGTAAAATATGATGAAAAATTATAAAATTTAGGCGCGGAATCAAATATTTATATGATTTTTTACAAAAATAAAGTCAAATTTTACTTATTCTTAAAATGGATTTTTTTTTGTTAAAACATTCATATTCATGCTTTAGGATATATACTATGGATGGTTTTAAGCATTAGACATGCAAAAGTGACCAAAACGTGGTACCAATCAGATAGTAAACATTCAATCTTCGAGTGTCATTTTAATGAATACGTTGTATATTGTAAGCTACATGGGCTGGATTCTAGAAGACCTACCACACTTGAAATAGCAATTTTCTTGTTGCTATGTTTTCTTTTAGTTAATATATGATAAAGAATTATAAAATTCGGGCGCGAAAGCAAATATTTATATGATTTTTTACAAAAATAAAGTCAGATGTTATCTATTCTTGATGAATACGTTGTATATTGTAAGCTACATGGGCTGGATTCTAGATTACCTACCACACTTGAAATAGCAATTATCTTGTTGCAATGTTTTCTTTCAGCTAAAATATAATTAAGAATTATAAAATTGGGCCGCTGAAGCAAATATTTATATGATTTTTTATAAAAATAAAATCATATTTTACCTATTCTTTAAATGGATATTTTTGTTAAAACATTCATTTTCATGCTTAGGTATCTATACTATGGATGATTTTAAGCATTGGACATGCAAAAGTGAACAAAACGTGGTACCGATCAGATAATAAACATTAAAATTTCGGGTGTCATTTTAATGAATACTTTGTATCTTGTAAGCTACATGGGTTGGATTCTAGAATACCTACCACACTTGAAATAGCAATTTTCTTGTTGCAATGATTTCTTTTAGCTGAAATATAATGAAGAATTATAAAATTCGGGCGCGGAAGCAAATATTTATTATTTTTTACAAAAATAAAGTCAGATTTTACCTTTTTTTGATGAATACGTTGTATATTGTAAACTACATGGGCTGGATTCTCGAATACCTACCACACTTAAAATAGCAATTTTCTTGTTGCAATGTTTTCTTTTAGCTAAAATATGATGAAGAATTATAAAAGTCGTTTGCATAAGGAAATATTTATATGATTTTTTACAAAAATAAAGTCATATTTCACCTATTCTTGAAATGTATACTTTTGTTAAAACATTCATATTCACAATCTAGTATCTATACTATGGATGGTTTTAAGCATTGGACATGCAGAAGTGACCAAAACGTGGTACCAATCAGATAATAAACATTTAAATTTCGGGTGTCATTTTAATGAATATGTTGTATATTGTAAGCTACATGTGCTCGATTCTAGAATACCTACCACACTTGAAATAGCAAATTTCTTGTTGCAATGTTTTTCTTTTAGCTAAAATATGATGAAGAATTATAAAATTCGGGCGCGGAAGCAATGATTTATATAATTTTATACAAAAATTAATTCAGATTTTACCTATTCTTGAAATGGATATTTTTGTTAAACATTCATATTCATGCTTTAGTATCTATACTATGGATAATTTTAGCATTAGACATGTAAGTGTGACCAAAACATGGTACCAGTCAGATAATAAGCATTCAATTTTCGGGTGTCATTTTAATGAATACGTTGTATATTGTAAGCTACATAGGCTGGATTCTAGAAGACCTACCACACTTGAAATAGCAATTTTCTTGTTGCAATGTTTTCTTTTAGCTTAAATATGATGAAGAATTATAAAATTCGGGCGCGGAAGCAAATATTTATACGATTTTTTACAAAAATAAAGTCAGATTTTACCTATTCTTGATGAATACGTTGTATATTGTAATGTGAAAGGCAATACCCTTTCAACTTTAGAAAGTAGGTATCAAATTACTTTAATTTGATTATTTCGCGTCTGATGTTTTATAAAGTTGCGTTGACAATTAATGACGTATGAGTGCAGTGTAATGAACCTGCAATCACTGATATTTGATGATTATGTAAAAATCCAAATTAATTATTTTGATTAAAAAATACAGCAATGGGTAGTCAGAGTCCGAGAAAGAAAGATCTAAATTATAATAACGATTTTGGTAAATAAGTTATTAAATTATTATTTTTGTTGAAACCTTTATTTTAATTTTAATATATATTTATTTTAGTATTAGTAAATTGTTTGCGTATTTATTTTAACAACCCGTCTTTCCACGATCCGAAAGTCGACCTATTTAAAATACCTCGGTTTGGCAAGAACTCACATTTTTATTTTATTGTAGTGTTTGGTAAAAATTACCATCCGTTACAATTGGTGGGAGCGGGTTTTGAGGTATTTTCGCCAAATAAGAGTAGTCGGTACATCTGATTTACTCGTGAGTATTTTGAATAGTGTAAACTTGTCTTGGGAAACCCGCGGAAGAGAAAATAATAAAATAAATAAAAATAAGTGACAACGATGGCTGGTGGAAACGATGGTGCAGCAGGAAATGGTGACTCTGGAAGTTCTGGCACAGGCAGCTCGCAGCAAGAACAAGGTATGTTATCTTTTGGTTTAATAGCGCATACTATTGATCAATTCTCTGGAAGTAACGTAAACGAATATTTTGAAAAAATTGAATTACGGGCAAATGTTGAACAATGGGACGAACAGAAAGTGATAGATATTATTAAATGTAGACTAACGGGTGATGCATTTGAATTTTATACTCACGGACCAAAATTAAAAAAAAAATACATAAAATACAAAGACTTTAGAAAGATACTGACAGAACGATTTACAAAACGTAAACTACCAGGCCAAATTTATAATAAAATTTCAAATTGTAGACAAAATTTAGGTGAAACAGTTCAAAATTTTGCATCTAGACTTAGAACACTTAAGAAAAATTTATTAAAAGAAGAAAGAGAAGTACAAGACAATTTTGCTTCAAAATTAATACTTTATCAATTTAAACTTGGATTAAGACCAGAAATTAAAAGATACATTAGAACAATCATGGACAGTAACAAAGACCTAACCTTTGAAGACGCGGTGACTTTAGCGGAAAGAGAAGAAATCGAAATATGCCAACAAAAATTTAAAAACATGGAAATTGGTTTTGTAAAAAACTCAGTGCCGAATACTAGAAAATGCTACATATGTAATAAAGCTAATCATTTTGCTAAAGACTGTAGAAATAAAAATTTTCGAGAAAATGTTGCAAAATCCAAATCAAAATTTTAAACCAAATTACAATCAAAATCAAGGCTACAGAGGTTCCGGGTCATCAAACCATTACATGTACAATACTAATTCGTCATATAAACCAAGAAATAATAGTAATTTTATACACCAACATTGGACTCAGCCTAAAAATAAGAATAGAAATTTCACAACTCAGAAGAGTAATTTAAACGAGCAACCCCTCTCGTTCAAGCCTCAGCACGGGAGGACATCTCAGTAAAGTCAACGTCTTCGCCCAGTATTCTAATTCCACAATTAAATTCAGAAAATTCAGTGCCAAATTCTATCACTCTACAAATTAAAAATAAAATTGTATATCTTTTAATTGATACTGGAGCAGCAGTATCAGTCAAAGAGAAATGTACTATAGGGCATGAAATAATGAAAGAAAATATTGTAAATTTATCTTCGATATCCGGTGATACAATAAACTATTTTGGCACTTCAGAAATATTTTTTAATTTATCCAACTTACAATTACCTTTTAAATGTATAATCTGCTCAAATGATTTAAAGTACAAGCAGATGGATTATTGGGTCGTGATTTTTACAATATTATGGGACAATTATAAATTATAAGTCCGAAGAAATTATTATCGCAGACACACATATACACTTGCTTGCTAGTTATGAAACGGAAGAGTCAAATGAAGAGTCAGCAGAAACAATCGGAGCACTGACACCAGATAAGAACACGAACAACGATATCCGCAAAAATATTAAGAATATACTAGAATACCTAACACACTTGAAATAGCAATTTTCTTGTTGCAATGTTTTCTTTTAGCTAAAATATGATGAGAAATCATAATATTCGGGCGCGGAAGCAAATATTTATATGATTTTTTACAAAAATTATGTCAGATTTTACATATTTTTGAAATGGATATTTTTGTTAAAACGTTCATAAACATGCTTTTGGACCTATACTGCGGATAAAATATGATGAAAAATTATAAAATTCCGGCGCGCAAACAAATATTTATATGATTTTTTACAAAAAGAAAGTCAGATTTTACCTATTTTTGATGAATACGTTGTATATTGTAAGCTTCATTGGCTGGATTCTAGAATACCTACCACACTTGAAATAGCAATTTTTTTGTTGCAATGTTTTCCTTTACGTAAATTATGATGAAAAATCATAAAATTCGGGCGCGGAAGCAAATATTTATATGATTTTTTACAAAAATAAAGTCAGATTTTTCCTATTCTTGAAATGGATATTTTTGTTAAAACGTTCATAAACATGCTTTTGGACCTATACTGCGGATAAAATATGATGAAAAATTATAAAATTCGGGCGCGAAAACAAATATTTATATGATTTTTTACAAAAAAAAAGTCAGATTTTTCCTATTTTTGATGAATACGTTGTATATTGTAAGCTACATGTGCTGGATTCTAGAATACCTAACACACTTGAAATAGCAATTTTCTTGTTGCAATGTTTTCTTTTAGCTAAAATATGATGAAAAATCATAAAATTCGGGCTCGCAAGCAAATATTTATATGAATTTTTACAAAAATAAAGTCAGATTTTATATATTTTTGAAATGGATATTTTTGTTAAAACGTTCATAAACATGAATTTGGACCTATACTATGGATAAAATATGATGAAATATTATAAAATTCGAGCGCGGAAGCAAATATTTATATAATTTTTTACAAAAATAAAGTCAGATTTTACCTATTTTTGATGAATACGTTGTATATTGTAAGCTTCATTGGCTGGATTCTAGAATACCTACCACACTTGAAATAGCAATTTTTTTGTTGCATTGTTTTCATTTACGTAAATTATGATGAAAATCATAAAATTCGGGCGCGGAAGCAAATATTTATATGATTTTTTACAAAAATAAAGTCAGATTTTACATATTTTTGAAATGGATATTTTTGTTAAAACGTTCATAAACATGCTTTTGGACCTATACTGCGGATAAAATATGATGAAAAATTATAAAATTCGGGCGCGCAAACAAATATTTATATGATTTTTTACAAAAAAAAAGTCAGATTTTTTCTATTTTTGATGAATATGTTGTATATTGTAAGCTACATGGACTGAATTTTAGAATACCTATCACACTTAAAAAAGCAATTTTCTTGTTGCAATGTTTTCTTTTAGCTAAAATATGATGAAAAATCATAAAATTTGGGCTCGGAAGCAAATATTTATATGATTTTTTACAAAAATAAAGTCAGATTTTACATATTTTTGAAATGGATATTTTTGTTAAAACGTTCATAAACATGAATTTGGACCTATACTATGGATAAAATATGATGAAAAATTATAAAATTCGGGCTCGGAAGCAAATATTTATATGATTTTTTACAAAAATAAAGTCAGATTTTACATATTTTTGAAATGGATATTTTTGTTAAAACGTTCATAAACATGAATTTGGACCTATACTATTGATAATATATGATGAAAAATTATAAAATTCGAGCGCGGAAGCAAATATTTATATAATTTTTTACAAAAATAAAGCCAGATTTTACCTATTTTTGATGAATACGTTGTATATTGTAAGCTTCATTGGCTGGATTCTAGAATACCTACCACACTTGAAATAGCAATTTTCTTGTTGCAATGTTTTCTTTTACCTAAAATATGTTGAAAAATCATAAAAATCGGGCGCGGAAGCAAATATTTATATGATTTTTTACAAAAATAAAGTCAGATTTTACATATTTTTGAAATGGATATTTTTGTTAAAACGTTCATAAACATGAATTTGGACCTATACTATGGATAAAATATGATGAAAAATTATAAAATTCGAGCGCGGAAGCAAATATTTATATAATTTTTTACAAAAATAAAGTCAGATTTTACCTATTATTGATGAATACGTTGTATATTGTAAGCTTCATTGGCTGGATTCTAGAATACCTACCACACTTGAAATAGCAATTTTCTTGTTGCAATGTTTTCTTTTACCTAAAATATGATGAAAAATCATAAAAATCGGGCGCGGAAGCAAATATTTATATGATTTTTTACAAAAATAAAGTCAGATTTTTCCTATTCTTGAAATGGATATTTTGTTAAAACGTTCATAAACATGCTTTTGGACCTATACTGCGGATAAAATATGATGAAAAATTATAAAATTCGGGCGCGCAAACAAATATTTATATGATTTTTTACAAAAAAAAAGTCAGATTTTTCCAATTTTCGATGAATACGTTATATATTGTAAGCTACATGGGCTGGATTCTAGAATACCTAACACACTTA
>JAQOWZ010000373.1:0-49782 GCA_035578165.1 Stenolophus ochropezus
ACGCGCTATCTCAGAGTCTTCCGAGCCCGAATTTTATGATTTTTCATCATATTTTAGCTAAAAGAAAACATTGCAACAAGAAAATTGCTATTTCAAGTGTGTTAGGTATTCTAGAATCCAGCCCATGTAGCTTACAATATACAACGTATTCATCAAAAATAGGTAAAATCTGACTTTTTTTTTGTAAAAAATCATATAAATATTTGTTTTGAGCGTCCGAATTTTATAATTTTTCATCATATATTATCCGCTGTATAGGTCCAAAAGCATGTTTATGAATGTTTTAACATAAATATCCATTTCAAGAGTAGGAAAAATCTGACTTTATTTTTCATCATATTTTAGCTAAAAGAAAACATTGCAACAAAATAATTGCTATTTCAAGTGTGGTAGGTATTCTAGAATCCAGCCAATTAAGCTTACAATATACAACGTATTCATTAAAAATAGGTAAAATCTGACTTTATTTTTGTAAAAAATTATATAAATATTTGTTTCTGCGCTCGAATTTTATAATTTTTAATCATATTTTATCCATAGTATAGGTCCAAAATAATGTTTATGAACGTTTTATCAAAAATATCCATTTCAAAAATATGTAAAATCTGACTTTATTTTTGTAAAAAATCATATAAATATTTGCTTCCGAGCCCGAATTTTATGATTTTTCATCATATTTTAGCTAAAAGAAAACATTGCAACAAGAAAATTTGCTATTTCAAGTGTGTTAGGTATTCTAGAATCCAGCCCATGTAGCTTACAATATACAACGTATTCATCAAAAATAGGTAAAATCTGACTTTTTTTTTGTAAAAAATCATATAAATATTTGTTTGCGCGCCTGAATTTTATAATTTTTCATCATATTTTATCCGCAGTATAGGTCCAAAAGCATGTTTATGAATGTTTTAACATAAATATCCATTTCAAGAATAGGAAAAAACTGACTTTATTTTTGTAAAAAATCTTATAAATATTTGCTTCCGCGCCCGAATTTTATGATTTTTCATCATATTTTAGCTAAAAGAAAACATTGCAACAAGAATATTGCTATTTCAAGTGTGGTAGGTATTCTAGAATCCAGCCAATGAAGCTTACAATATACAACGTATTCATCAAAAATAGGTAAAATCTGACTTTTTTTTTGTAAAAAATCATATAAATATTTGTTTGGGCGCCCGAATTTTATAATTTTTCATCATATTTTATCCGCAGTATAGGTCCAAAAGCATGTTTTGAACGTTTTAACAAAAATATCCATTTCAAAAATATGTAAAATCTGACTTTATTTTTGTAAAAAATCATATAAATATTTGCTTCCGAGCCCAAATTTTATGATTTTTCATCATATTTTAGCTAAAAAAAAACATTGCAACAAGAAAATTGCTATTTCAAGTTTGTTAGGTATTCTAGAATCCAGCCCAACGCGCTATCTCAGAGTAACGTATTCATCAAAAATAGGTAAAATCTGACTTTTTTTTTGTAAAAAATCATATAAATATTTGTTTGCGCGGGCCGAATTTTATAATATTTTATCATATTTTATCCGCAATATAGGTCAAAAAGCATGTTTAGAAATGTTTTAACAAAAATATCCATTTCAAGAATAGGAAAAATCTGACTTTATTTTTGTAAAAAATCATATAAATATTTGCTTTCGCGCCCGAATTTTATGATTTTTCATCATATTTTAGCTAAAAGAAAACATTGCAACAAAAAAATTGCTATTTCAAGTGTGGTAGGTATTCTAGAATCCAGCCAATTAAGCTTACAATATACAACGTATTCATCAAAAATAGGTAAAATCTGACTTTATTTTGTAAAAAATTATATAAATATTTGTTTCCGCGCTCGAATTTTATACTTTTTTAATCATATTTTATCCATAGTATAGGTCCAAAATCATGTTTATGAACGTTTTAACAAAAATATCCATTTCAAAAATATGTAAAATCTGACTTTATTTTTGTAAAAAATCATATAAATATTTGCTTCCGAGCCCGAATTTTATGATTTTTCATCATATTTTAGCTATAAGAAAACATTGCAACAAGAAAATTTGCTATTTCAAGTGTGTTAGGTATTCTAGAATCCAGTCCATGTAGCTTACAATATACAACGTATTCATCAAAAATAGGTAAAATCTGACTTTTTTTTTGTAAAAAATCATATAAATATTTGTTTGCGCGCCCGAATTTTATAATTTTTCATCATATTTTATCCGCAGTATAGGTCCAAAAGCATGTTTATGAATGTTTTAACATAAATATCCATTTCAAGAATAGGAAAAAACTGACTTTATTTTTATAAAAAATCTTATAAATATTTGCTTCCGCGCCCGAATTTTATGAATTTTCATCATATTTTAGCTAAAAGAAAACATTGCAACAAGAAAATTGCTATTTCAAGTGTGGTAGGTATTCTAGAATCCAGGCAATGAAGCTTACAATATACAACGTATTCATCAAAAATAGGTAAAATCTGACTTTATTTTTGTAAAAAATTATATAAATATTTGTTTCCCGCGCTCGAATTTTATAATTTTTCATCATATTTTTATCCATAGTATAGGTCCAAAATCATGATTATGAACGTTTTAACAAAAATATCCATTTAAAAAATATGTAAAATCTGACTTTATTTTTGTAAAAAATCATATAAATATTTGCTTCCGAGCCCGAATTTTATGATTTTTCATCATATTTTAGCTAAAAGAAAACATTGCAACAAGAAAATTGCTATTTCAAGTGTGTTAGGTATTCTAGAATCCAGCCCATGTAGCATACAATATACAACGTATTCATCACAAATAGTTAAAATCTGACTTTTTTTTGTAAAAAATCATATAAATATTTGTTTGCGCGCCCGAATTCTATAATTTTTCATCATATTTTATCCGCAGTATAGGTCCAAAAGCATGTTTATGAACGTTTTAAACAAAAATATCCATTTCAAAAATATGTAAAATCTGACTTTATTTTTGTAAAAAATCATATAAATATTTGCTTCCGAGCCCGAATTTTATGATTTTTCATCATATTTTAGCTAAAAGAAAACATTGCAACAAGAAAATTGCTATTTCAAGTGTGTTAGGTATTCTAGAATCCAGCCCATGTAGCTTACAATATACAACGTATTCATCAAAAATAGGTAAAATCTGACTTTTTTTTTTGTAAAAAATCATATAAATATTTGTTTGAGCGCCCGAATTTTATAATTTTTCATCATATATTATCCGCAGTATAGGTCCAAAAGCATGTTTATGAATGTTTTAACATAAATATCCATTTCAAGAATAGGAAAAATCTGACTTTATTTTTGTAAAAAATCATATAAATATTTGCTTCCGCGCCCGAATTTTATGATTTTTCATCATATTTTAGCTAAAAGAAAACATTGCAACAAAAAATTGCTATTTCAAGTGTGGTAGGTATTCTAGTATCCAGCCCATGTAGCTTACAATATACAACGTATTCATCAAAAATAGTTAAAATCTGACTTTTTTTTTGTAAAAAATCATATAAATATTTGTTTGCACGCCCGAATTTTATAATTTTTTATCATATTTTGTCCGCAGTATAGGTCCAAAAGCATGTTTATGAACGTTTTAACAAAAATATCCATTTCAAAAATATGTAAAATCTGACTTTATTTTTGTAAAAAATCATATAAATATTTGCTTCCGCGCCCGAATTTTATGATTTTTCATCATATTTTAGCTAAAAGAAAACATTGCAACAAAAAAATTGCTATTTCAAGTGTGGTAGGTATTCTAGAATCCAGCCCATGTAGCATACAATATACAACGTATTCATCAAAAATAGTTAAAATCTGACTTTTTTTTGTAAAAAATCATATAAATATTTGTTTACGCGCCCGAATTTTATAATTTTTCATCATATTTTATCCGCAGTATAGGTCCAAAAGCATGTTTATGAACGTTTTAACTAAAATGTTTATTTCAAAAATATGTAAAATCTGACTTTATTTTTGTAAAAAATCATATAAATATTTGCTTCCGAGCCCAAATTTTATGATTTTTCATCATATTTTAGCTAAAAGAAAACATTGCAACAAGAAAATTGCTATTTCAAGTGTGTTAGGTATTCTAGAATCCAGCCCATGTAGCTTACAATATACAACGTATTCATCAAAAATAGGTAAAATCTGACTTTTTTTTGTAAAAAATCATATAAATATTTGTTTGCGCGGCTGAATTTTATAATATTTTATCATATTTTATCCGCAATATAGGTCAAAAAGCATGTTTAAAAATGTTTAACAAAAATATCCATTTCAAGAGTAGGAAAAATCTGACTTTATTTTTGTAAAAAATCATATAAATATTTGCTTCCGCGCCCGAATTTTATGATTTTTCATCATATTTCAGCTAAAAGAAAACATTGCAACAAAAAAATTGCTATTTCAAGTGTGGTAGGTATTCTAGAATCCAGCCAATTAAGCTTACAATATACAACTTATTCATCAAAAATAGGTAAAATCTGACTTTATTTTGTAAAAAATTATATAAATATTTGTTTCCGCGCTCGAATTTTATAATTTTTAATCATATTTTATCCATACTATAGGTCCAAAATCATGTTTATGAACGTTTTAACAAAAATATCCATTTCAAAAATATGTAAAATCTGACTTTATTTTTGTAAAAAATCATATAAATATTTGCTTCCGAGCCCGAATTTTATGATTTTTCATCATATTTTAGCTAAAAGAAAACATTGCAACAAGAAAATTTGCTATTTCAAGTGTGATAGGTATTCTAGAATCCAGTCCATGTAGCTTACAATATACAACGTATTCATCAAAAATAGGTAAAATCTGACTTTTTTTTTTGTAAAAAATCATATAAATATTTGTTTGCGCGCCCGAATTTTATAATTTTTCATCATATTTTATCCGCAGTATAGGTCCAAAAGCATGTTTATGAATGTTTTAACATAAATATCCATTTCAAGAATAGGAAAAAACTGACTTTATTTTTGTAAAAAATCTTATAAATATTTGCTTCCGCGCCCGAATTTTATGATTTTTCATCATATATTAGCTAAAAGAAAACATTGCAACAAGAAAATTGGTATTTCAAGTGTGGTAGGTATTCTAGAATCCAGCCAATGAAGCTTACAATATACAACGTATTTATCAAAAATAGGTAAAATCTGACTTTATTTTTGTAAAAAATTATATAAATATTTGTTTCCGCGCTCGAATTTTATAATTTTTCATCATATTTTATCCATAGTATAGGTCCAAAATCATGATTATGAACGTTTTAACAAAAATATCCATTTCAAAAATATGTAAAATCTGACTTTATTTTTGTAAAAATCATATAAATATTTGCTTCCGAGCCCGAATTTTATGATTTTTCATCATATTTTAGCTAAAAGAAAACATTGCAACAAGAAAATTGCTATTTCAAGTGTGTTAGGTATTCTAGAATCCAGCCCATGTAGCTTACAATATACAACGTATTTATCAAAAATAGGTAAAATCTGACTTTTTTTTTGTAAAAAATCATATAAATATCTGTTTGCGTGCCCGAATTTTATAATTTTTCATCATATTTTATCCGCAGTATAGGTCCAAAAGCATGTTTATGAATGTTTTAACATAAATATCCAATTCAAGAATAGGAAAAATCTGACTTTATTTTTGTAAAAAATCATATAAATATTTGCTTCCGCGCCCGAATTTTATGATTTTTCATCATATTTTAGCTAAAAGAAAACATTGCAACAAAAAAATTGCTATTTCAAGTGTGGTAGGTATTCTAGAATCCAGCCCATGTAGCATACAATATACAACGTATTCATCAAAAATAGTTAAAATCTGACTTTTTTTTTGTAAAAAATCATATAAATATTTGTTTGCGCGCCCGAATTTTATAATTTTTCATCATATTTTATCCGCAGTATAGGTCCAAAAGCATGTTTATGAACGTTTTAACAAAAATATCCATTTCAAAAATATGTAAAATCTGACTTTATTTTTGTAAAAAATCATATAAATATTTGCTTCCGAGTCCGAATTTTATGATTTTTCATCATATTTTAGCTAAAAGAAAACATTGCAACAAGAAAATTGCTATTTCAAGTGTGTTAGGTATTCTAGAATCCAGCCCATGTAGCTTACAATATACAACGTATTCATCAAAAATAGGTAAAATCTGACATTTTTTTTTGTAAAAAATCATATAAATATTTGTTTGCGCGCCCGAATTTTATAATTTTTCATCATATTTTATCCGCAGTATAGGTCCAAAAGCATGTTTATGAATGTTTTAACATAAATATCCATTTCAAGAATAGGAAAAATCTGACTTTATTTTTATAAAAAATCATATAAATATTTGCTTCCGCGCCCGAATTTTATGATTTTTCATCATAATTTAGCTAAAAGAAAACATTGCAACAAAAAAAATTGCTATTTCAAGTGTGGTAGGTATTCTAGAATCCAGCCCATGTAGCATACAATATACAACGTATTCATCAAAAATAGTTAAAATCTGACTTTTTTTTTGTAAAAAATCATATAAATATTTGTTTGCGCGCCCGAATTTTATAATTTTTCATCATATTTTATCCGCAGTATAGGTCCAAAAGCATGTTTATGAACGTTTTAACAAAAATATCCATTTCAAAAATATGTAAAATCTGACTTTATTTTTGTAAAAAATCATATAAATATTTGCTTCCGAGCCAAAATTTTATGATTTTTCATCATATTTTAGCTAAAAGAAAACATTGCAACAAGAAAATTGCTATTTCAAGTGTGTTAGGTATTCTAGAATCCAGCCCATGTAGCTTACAATATACAAAGTATTCATCAAAAATAGGTAAAATCTGACTTTTTTTTGTAAAAAATCATATAAATATTTGTTTGCGCGGCCGAATTTTATAATTTTTTATCATATTTTATCCGCAATATAGGTCAAAAAGCATGTTTAAAAATGTTTTAACAAAAATATCCGTTTCAAGAGTAGGAAAAATCTAACTTTATTTTTGTAAAAAATCATATAAATATTTGCTTCCGCGCCCGAATTTTATGATTTTTCATCATATTTTAGCTAAAAGAAAACATTGCAACAAGAAAATTGCTATTTCAAGTGTGTTAGGTATTCTAGAATCCAGCCCATGTAGCTTACAATATACAACGTATTCATCAAAAATAGGTAAAATCTGACTTTATTTTTGTAAAAAATTATATAAATATTTTGTTTCCGCGCTCGAATTTTATAATTTTTAATCATATTTTATCCATAGTATAGGTCCAAAAATCATGTTTATGAACGTTTTAACATAAATATCCATTTCAAAAAATTGTAAAATCTGACTTTATTTTTGTAAAAAATCATATAAATATTTGCTTCCGAGCCCGAATTTTATGATTTTTCATCATATTTTAGCTAAAAGAAAACATTGCAACAAGAAAATTTGCTATTTCAAGTAACGCGCTATCTCAGAGTTCCAGCCCATGTAGCTTACAATATACAACGTATTCATCAAAAATAGGTAAAATCTGACTTTTTTTTTGTAAAAAATCATATAAATATTTGTTTGCGCGCCTGAATTTTATAATTTTTCATCATATTTTATCCGCAGTATAGGTCCAAAAGCATGTTTATATAAACGTTTTAACAAAAATATCCATTTCAAAAATATGTAAAATCCGACTTTATTTTTGTAAAAAATCATATAAATATTTGCTTCCGAGCCCGAATTTTATGATTTTTCATCATATTTTAGCTAAAAGAAAACATTGCAACAAAAAAATTGCTATTTCAAGTGTGGTAGGTATTCTAGAATCCAGCCAATGAAGCTTACAATATAGAACGTATTCATCAAAAATAGTTAAAATCTGACTTTTTTTTGTAAAAAATCATATAAATATTTGTTTGCGCGGCCGAATTTTATAATTTTTTATCATATTTTATCCGCAATATAGGTCAAAAAGCATGTTTAAAAATGTTTTAACAAAAATATAAATTTCAAGAGTAGGAAAAATCTGACTTTATTTTTGTAAAAAATCATATAAATATTTGCTTCCGCGCCCGAATTTTATGATTTTTCATCATATTTTAGATAAAAGGAAACATTGCAACAAAAAAATTGCTATTTAAAGTGTGGTAGGTATTCTAGAATCCAGCCCATGTAGCTTACAATATACAACGTATTCATCAAAAATAGTTAAAATCTGACTTTTTTTTTGTAAAAAATCATATAAATATTTGTTTACGCGCCCGAATTTTTTAATTTTTCATCATATTTTATCCGCAGTATAGGTCCAAAAGCATGTTTATGAACGTTTTATCAAAAATATCCATCTCAAAAATATGTAAAATCTGACTTTATTTTTGTAAAAAATCATATAAATATTTTCTTCCGAGCCCGAATTTTATGATTTTTCATCATATTTTAGCTAAAAAAAACATTGCAACAAGAAAATTGCTATTTCAAGTGTGTTAGCTATTCTAGAATCCAGCCCATGTAGCTTACAATATACAACGTATTCATCAAAAATAGGTAAAATCTGACTTTTTTTTGTAAAAAATCATATAAACATTTGTTTGCGCGCCCGAATTTTATAATTTTTCATCATATTTTATCCGCAATATAGGTCCAAAAGCATGTTTATAAATGTTTTAACATAAATATCCATTTCAAGAGTAGGAAAAATCTGACTTTATTTTTGTAAAAAATCATATAAATATTTGTTTGCACGCCCGAATTTTATAATTTTTCATCATATTTTATCCGCAGTATAGGTCCAAAAGCATGTTTACGAATGTTTTAACATAAATATCCATTTCAAGAATAGGAAAAATCTGACTTTATTTTTGTAAAAAATCATATAAATATTTGCTTCCGCGGCCGAATTTTATGATTTTTCATCATATTTTAGCTAAAAGAAAACATTGCAACAAAAAAATTGCTATTTCAAGTGTGGTAGGTATTCTAGAATCCAGCCCATGTAGCTTACAATATACAACGTATTCATCAAAAATAGTTAAAATCTGACTTTTTTTTGTAAAAAATCATATAAATATTTGTTTGCGCGCCGGAATTTTATAATTTTTCATCATATTTTATCCGCAGTATAGGTCCAAAAGCATGTTTATGAACGTTTTAACAAAAATATCCATTTCAAAAATATGTAAAATCTGACTTTATTTTTTTAAAAATCATATAAATATTTGCTTCCAAGCCCGAATTTTATGATTTTTTATCATATTTTAGCTAAAAGAAAACATTGCAACAAGAAAATTGCTATTTCAAGTGTGTTAGGCATTCTAGAATCCAGCCTATGTAGCTTACAATATACAACGTATTCATCAAAAATAGGTAAAAACTGACTTTTTTTTTTGTAAAAAATCATATAAATATTGCGCGCCCGAATTTTATAATTTTTCATCATATATTATCCGCAATATAGGTCCAAAAGCATGTTTATAAATGTTTTAACAAAAATATCCATTTCAAGAGTAGGAAAAATCTGACTTTATTTTTGTAAAAAATCATATAAATATTTGCTTCCGCGTCCGAATTTTATGATTTTTCATCATATTTTAGCTAAAAGAAAACATTGCAACAAGAAAATTGCTATTTCAAGTGTGGTAGGTATTCTAGAATCCAGCCAATGAAGCTTACAATATACAACGTATTCATCAATAATAGGTAAAATCTGACTTTATTTTTGTAAAAAATTATATAAATATTTTTTTCCGCGCTTGAATTTTATAATTTTTCATCATATTTTATCCGCAGTATAGGTCCAAAAGCATGTTTATGAATGTTTTAACATAAATATCCATTTCAAGAATAGGAAAAATCTGACTTTGTTTTTGTAAAAAATCATATAAATATTTACTTCCGCGGCCGAATTTTATGATTTTTCATCATACTTTAGCTAAAAGAAAACATTGCAACAAAAAAATTGCTATTTAAAGTGTGGTAGGTATTCTAGAATCCAGCCCATGTAGCTTACAATATACAACGTACTCATCAAAAATAGTTAAAATCTGACTTTTTTTTGTAAAAAATCATATAAATATTTGTTTGCGCGCCCGAATATTATAATTTTTCATCATATTTTATCCGCAATATAGGTCCAAAAGCATGTTTATAAATGTTTTAACATAAATATCCATTTCAAGAATAGGAAAAATCTGACTTTATTTTTGTAAAAAATCATATAAATATTTGCTTCCGCGCCCGAATTTTATGATTTTTCATCATATTTTAGATAAAAGGATTAGATTTAGATTTAGATTTGAGGTGGAGGGTGGATAAACTCCACGTGCACTGAGGCCTCGCATATGGGCCCATTGTACTGCCTCCAGGTGCACAGCTCCCTAGCTATCTTGAAGCCATTCTACGCTACGGAAGAAGGCTAACAAGTTGGCAGGTGGGGTTGTGCTGAGTGTTGCCTCGGAAGGCCACATATCCCCAAGCATGGAACCTCTTTTTAATGATAAAGTGGGGCATTCCTGAAGAATGTGCTCCACTGATTCATCATCCATATCACATCCTCTGCAAAGTGAGGTGTTTGAGATTTTTATACGATGCATGTGCTTGTTGAAACGACCATGCCCTGTAAATACTTCAATAAGGAGTTTGAGATTGTTCCTCGAAAGCCTTATTAGGTAATTAGCCAGCTTGAAAGTCGGCTTAAAGATAAAAGATTTCGTCTGTTTGCAGTTAGATCTAGTGTTCCAACTAGCTGAAAATTTGTCGAAAGTAATGGTTCGAATGATGTTATGAAGAGTCGATTTACTTAGCGGCAAGATGGGCTCGGGCCCACAAGGTGGGGTAGATGAGCCTTGCTTTGCTAAATAGTCGGCACGAATGTTACCTTCATTGTCACTATGTCCTTTTACCCATATGAGTTCAAGAGTATTATCTTGGCATACGTTTGACAGGGCGGTGTGACAGAGTTCAGTTAAACCTGAGGTAAATTTAAAACCATTCAGGCTTTGAAGAGCTGCTCTACTGTCAGATGCTATCCTTATATGCTTATTTAGAACGTTGTGTTCTTTAATCAGCAATGCACTATGCAGGATCCCCAGCATTTCTGCTTGGAAGACAGTAGCATATTTGCCTAGTGGAATACTGACGTCCAGGTTCATTTGTTCAGAGAAGATGCCTGAACCGGAGCCTTTCCCATTTTTGGAACCGTCAGTGGAAATTAGAATGTCGGGATTTGATGATATCTGACAGTCTAGTATAATCCGATAGGGTTTATCAAAGTATAATTTTGGAGCAATGCAGTCAGTGTTCATTTGCAGAAGAGGAGCACTTTGAGCTGCTTCTTTGAAAATAGAACAATGCCTGCAACTTGGTCCTATTTTGGGCCAGTGGCCTAATTGTGAGAGGCGTAGGACTGCTTTCAGCGCGACTTCCTCTATGTGAAGGTTTAGAGGAGGAAGGCATAGAAGGACTTCCATTGCCGCTGTTGGTGTGGTGCGCATTGCACCGGTTATGGCTAGACATGCCAATCTTTGTACATGTTCTAGTTTTGATATTGCTACGGATTGTTTGATTCTGGGCCACCAGACAAGAGCTCCGTAGGTGATCATTGGCCTGATTATGGATACGTATAACCATAAAGCGAGTTTTGGAGTTAGACCCCAGGTTTTACCTAAGATCCGTCGACACTGCCAGAATGCTATGCAGGCTTTTTCAACTTTGTAGTTTAAATGTAGACTCCAGTTAAGTTTGCTGTCAATTATGACTCCCAGATATTTGACGTTACTGGACAAACTTAGAGACTGATTGAATATTTTTGGCATTGTGAGAGTGCCAATTTTCCGCTTTCTTGTGAAAAGAACCATTTCAGTTTTGGCAGGATTTACCGAAAGAGAGTGGTCTTTGCACCAGTTTTCAATGAGTTTGAGAGCAGCGCTTGCTAGATTTGCAAGGATGTTCTCAAATTTTCCGTTTAGCAGGACAGTGATGTCGTCTGCATATCCAATAGAGTGATATCCATTGTTGTTGAGGAGTAGCAGAAGATTGTTTACTAATATCGCCCAAAGAAGGGGTGACAGAACACCACCTTGGGGACAGCCTCTTGTAACATAGCCTCTTATGGTTGTTTCTCCAGAAGAGAATTCGATCGCCCTATGTTCTAGCATGAACTTTATCCACCTGATAAGAGGAGATTCTACTTCATGGAACTCTAGAGCATGGACTATAGAGTTGAAGGTAGCTTTGTCGAAAGCGCCTTCTATATCTATGAAAATACCCAGGGAGGAATTGTTGTGTTCCAAAGAGTTTTCGATCCTGCTAACCACAGCATGAAGAGCAGTTTCGGTCGATTTTCCCTGAATATAAGCATGTTGGTTGGGGTGCAGCGGATTTTGAACCAGTGCAGTTTCCCTTATGTATCTATCACAAAGTCTTTCCAGAGTTTTAAGAAGAACTGAGGTAAGGCTTATTGGGCGATATGATTTAGGTATTGAGTAGTCTACGCGTCCGGGTTTGGGAATGTAAACTACTTTAACTTCCCTCCATCCTATAGGGACATATGCGAGGGTAATGCAAGCTCTAAAGATCCAAACCAGGTGAGGTGTTAATTGCTTGCAGCCCCATTGAAGAAGGGCTGCAACAATACCATCTAGACCTGGTGATTTATAAGGCTTTAGGGAGTTTATTGCCCAGGTTGTGCGTGTCTCATCAATGATTACCTTAGAGAGCTCGAGCGCCTCCTCTGAAAAGGAGTGATCGTTGTCCTTCCAGGTACATCTTTCAGAGATCACACAGCCGGGGAAATGACATTTTAGAAGTATTTCATTGTTTTCAATGATTGAGGAAGCGAAGGTGCCATCTTCTTTTTTGAGGCAGCCTAGCTGTTGGTTTGGTTCTTTGCAGAACATTTTTTTCAAGCGAGCTACGGGGGCAGATTTGTCAATATTGCTGACATATTGTTGCCAGGCGTTCCTTTGCCTTTGCCTGATAGCTTTTTTGTATTTTGTTTTCTCCAATTTGTACGAGAGCCAGTCAGCTTCCATTTTGGAGTTTTTGGCTTTGTTGAACAATTTCCTAATAGAAGTTCTCATTTTACTCAATTCCTTGCACCACCATGGGGCGTTCTTTGAGTTAATTGTACTTAAGGGACATGCCCTTTCATATGAATTGATAAGAATGTGCTGGAGTTTGCTGACGCAATCCTCAAGCGAATCCTTGCTAATTTGATTTGGAATATGACATCCCTCTATTCTAGAATGAAGAAGATCTAGGAATAGAGTTTTGTCTGTTTTCCTGGGGTTCCGAAAGACCTTTTTATCAATATGCTTAGCGTTCAGCGTAAAGTGAATTGATTTGTGATCAGACATTGAGACATCAGGTGATACATACCATCCTGATATGTCATTAGATATCTTAGGTGTTGCCAGGGTGATGTCAATCCTAGATTGTGCACGAGACGTGACGAAAGTAGGTTCATCGCCTTGGTTGAGAATTTCTAGATTGGTACTAGTGATGTATTCACATAAAGATTTACCTCTGGGGTTAATGTCTTTGCTGCCCCAGACAGTATGGTGTGAGTTAGAGTCACATCCTACAATTAGATGTTTGTGATTTTCTTCACAAAACTCGACCAGTTTGACAAGTTCAAGGCTAGGAGGTGATTGTGAAGAATCTGAGGGAAGGTAGCAGGAGGCAAGAATGATGTCTTCCTTGCTGTTGTTTGTGACTTTACTAAGAAGGATGGCAGTAATATCACGTGTACACAGGTGTTGGAGAATAACAGCCTGAAGGTTGTTAGGCACTACTATACATGTCCTCGGATTTTCAATACCAAAACCTGTAAAGGTAAAGGTATTTTTGTCGCCTAGTCCACAGATCTTTGATTTTACAATCCAGGGTTCTTGAACCAGGGCTATACTGTGCTGCCTACTGTCTAGGTGTCGTCTCAATATTGAGGTCGCCGCCCGACAGTGTTGCAGGTTCCTGCAGTTCAGCATCCTCTTTGGAGCAAACCTCCATTGAGGTTGCACTCTGCGAGGACTGAGCTGCGGTCCCAGGGGTTGGTTGAGGTGGTACTGAACTACCAACCTTCAACTTGACGGTGAGGGAGGAGAAAAGATACCGAAGTTTCTTCCCTCTCTCCGTAAGGGTTTTGGCATCCTCTTCGTTGACGCCGAAGACTAACAATCTGCCCAGTGGTTTCTCCTTAGGTGCATCATGAAAGACGCACCAGTTGGAAACCTTGAGGTCTTTGTTCTGAGCTGCCAGCCTCCGAAGGACAGTCTGCCTGTCATCGGCTTTACCCGGAATCCAGACAGCTGCCTTCACCAACCGAGGAAGGCAGTCCAGGCCAACAACCTCAAGTTGGGCGTTGTCCCAAAGGGGGGGGAGTTTGCTCACCGCAGATTTCAGCCATTCCAGGGAATGGTTGTCACCGCAGGTGATGCGAAGAATTTCCCCGGAATGAAGCCATCCATCGAAGACAGGAGGCTGTTCTACATCCTTCAGGGTAAATAATGCGGTGTCCAGTTGTTCATACAGCCGGTCCTGCAGTATCTGCACCTGAGAGGAGGAGGTCTTCCCAAGGGGATTACTGCGACAGATGATCGCCACTTTCAGATGTCTCTTAGAGGCATCTGCGTAGCTCACACTTGAGGCAGGGGGTTTTGCTGATGGGAGAGGGCGGTTTCTTTTCCTGACATTGGGAGAAGGTTCCGACCCTTCCGATCGTTGGCGTTTGGTGTTTCCTGGGCAGCCAGCCGTCTTCACCGGTTTAGACGATTGTCTAGAGCCAGCGGGGTTAGCTTTTCCCAAGTGCACCGAAGACGCGGAAGGTGGTTTGCCGGCTGAGTTAGCTTTCGCCAGCTCAGCTTCACGTGCCTTCTTCCGACGTTTTTGCTCCGCTCCGCTAATGCGGTGCCTCTTGGGCTTGGGAGCAGTTGATGGGGTGTCCGACGACGCACCCATTGGTAATGGGGTGTCCGAAGACGCACCCACTGGTGTTGTTAGCGGTGTATCCGAAGACGCGCCCGCTGGGGTTATGGTGGTCTTTACAAATCCATCCATGGGGAAAAGAAGCTTCATCTCACCAGCGCTCCACCCACCAGGGAGCCCCAAAAGGGGACGTTGAACTTCAACGCCAGAGCCTACCGGTGAGATATAGCCTCCAAGGATGACAAACACACGAGGAGGTTGCCAGTCAGCCAGAGGAAAGCGACCAACAATCCAACGGTGGCTGGGCCCCCTGCGTGTCCGCAGTCCCCAGAGACTCACCCTGACGGCGGTCTGACCCGACGTCGCAGCCGGTTGATCGAGGTGGGTTAGTCTCGACCGCCCGTCTAGGTGAAATCAGGGCCAAAGTGGAGTGTTGTCTGACGACTCAGCCACCAGGATTCCTTCATCCGACCGACACGGGTTGCCACGCACGGCACAAACACGTGGGAGGATGGTCCGCGGTGACAGCCTTGGCTAAGCCCATGCCGGGGTTTTAAGCCCAGAGGGTCAGCGTATAGCTGTCACTAACCATGACTTGCGAAATGGCCGTTCCCCTATCCGCCACCTGGGGACGCGCCCGGTAGTTGACCTCAAACCTCGGGTAGATAAAAGGAAACATTGCAACAAAAAAAATTGCTATTTAAAGTGTGGTAGGTATTCTAGAATCCAGCCCATGTAGCTTACAATATACAACGTATTCATCAAAAATAGTTAAAATCTGACTTTTTTTTTGTAAAAAATCATATAAATATTTGTTTACGCGCCCGAATTTTTTAATTTTTCATCATATTTTATCCGCAGTATAGGTCCAAAAGCATGTTTATGAACGTTTTATCAAAAATATCCATCTCAAAAATATGTAAAATCTGACTTTATTTTTGTAAAAAATCATATAAATATTTTCTTCCGAGCCCGAATTTTATGATTTTTCATCATATTTTAGCTAAAAAAAACATTGCAACAAGAAAATTGCTATTTCAAGTGTGTTAGCTATTCTAGAATCCAGCCCATGTAGCTTACAATATACAACGTATTCATCAAAAATAGGTAAAATCTGACTTTTTTTTGTAAAAAATCATATAAACATTTGTTTGCGCGCCCGAATTTTATAATTTTTCATCATATTTTATCCGCAATATAGGTCCAAAAGCATGTTTATAAATGTTTTAACATAAATTTCCATTTCAAGAGTAGGAAAAATCTGACTTTATTTTTGTAAAAAATCATATAAATATTTGTTTGCACGCCCGAATTTTATAATTTTTCATCATATTTTATCCGCAGTATAGGTCCAAAAGCATGTTTACGAATGTTTTAACATAAATATCCATTTCAAGAATAGGAAAAATCTGACTTTATTTTTGTAAAAAATCATATAAATATTTGCTTCCGCGGCCGAATTTTATGATTTTTCATCATATTTTAGCTAAAAGAAAACATTGCAACAAGAAAATTGCTATTTCAAGTGTGTTAGGTATTCTAGAATCCAGCCCATGTAGCTTACAATATACAACGTATTCATCAAAAATAGGTAAAATCTGACATTTTTTTTGTAAAAAATCATATAAATATTTGTTTGCGCGCCCGAATTTTATAATTTTTCATCATATTTTATCCGCAGTATAGGTCCAAAAGCATGTTTATGAATGTTTTAACATAAATATCCATTTCAAGAATAGGAAAAATCTGACTTTATTTTTATAAAAAATCATATAAATATTTGCTTCCGCGCCCGAATTTTATGATTTTTCATCATAATTTAGCTAAAAGAAAACATTGCAACAAAAAAATTGCTATTTCAAGTGTGGTAGGTATTCTAGAATCCAGCCCATGTAGCATACAATATACAACGTATTCATCAAAAATAGTTAAAATCTGACTTTTTTTTTGTAAAAAATCATATAAATATTTGTTTGCGCGCCCGAATTTTATAATTTTTCATCATATTTTATCCGCAGTATAGGTCCAAAAGCATGTTTATGAACGTTTTAACAAAAATATCCATTTCAAAAATATGTAAAATCTGACTTTATTTTTGTAAAAAATCATATAAATATTTGCTTCCGAGCCAAAATTTTATGATTTTTCATCATATTTTAGCTAAAAGAAAACATTGCAACAAGAAAATTGCTATTTCAAGTGTGTTAGGTATTCTAGAATCCAGCCCATGTAGCTTACAATATACAAAGTATTCATCAAAAATAGGTAAAATCTGACTTTTTTTTGTAAAAAATCATATAAATATTTGTTTGCGCGGCCGAATTTTATAATTTTTTATCATATTTTATCCGCAATATAGGTCAAAAAGCATGTTTAAAAATGTTTTAACAAAAATATCCGTTTCAAGAGTAGGAAAAATCTAACTTTATTTTTGTAAAAAATCATATAAATATTTGCTTCCGCGCCCGAATTTTATGATTTTTCATCATATTTTAGCTAAAAGAAAACATTGCAACAAGAAAATTGCTATTTCAAGTGTGTTAGGTATTCTAGAATCCAGCCCATGTAGCTTACAATATACAACGTATTCATCAAAAATAGGTAAAATCTGACTTTATTTTTGTAAAAAATTATATAAATATTTGTTTCCGCGCTCGAATTTTATAATTTTTAATCATATTTTATCCATAGTATAGGTCCAAAATCATGTTTATGAACGTTTTAACATAAATATCCATTTCAAAAAATTGTAAAATCTGACTTTATTTTTGTAAAAAATCATATAAATATTTGCTTCCGAGCCCGAATTTTATGATTTTTCATCATATTTTAGCTAAAAGAAAACATTGCAACAAGAAAATTTGCTATTTCAAGTGTGTTAGGTATTCTAGAATCCAGCCCATGTAGCTTACAATATACAACGTATTCATCAAAAATAGGTAAAATCTGACTTTTTTTTTGTAAAAAATCATATAAATATTTGTTTGCGCGCCTGAATTTTATAATTTTTCATCATATTTTATCCGCAGTATAGGTCCAAAAGCATGTTTATATAAACGTTTTAACAAAAATATCCATTTCAAAAATATGTAAAATCCGACTTTATTTTTGTAAAAAATCATATAAATATTTGCTTCCGAGCCCGATTTTTATGATTTTTCATCATATTTTAGCTAAAAGAAAACATTGCAACAAAAAAATTGCTATTTCAAGTGTGGTAGGTATTCTAGAATCCAGCCAATGAAGCTTACAATATAGAACGTATTCATCAAAAATAGTTAAAATCTGACTTTTTTTTGTAAAAAATCATATAAATATTTGTTTGCGCGGCCGAATTTTATAATTTTTTATCATATTTTATCCGCAATATAGGTCAAAAAGCATGTTTAAAAATGTTTTAACAAAAATATAAATTTCAAGAGTAGGAAAAATCTGACTTTATTTTTGTAAAAAATCATATAAATATTTGCTTCCGCGCCCGAATTTTATGATTTTTCATCATATTTTAGATAAAAGGAAACATTGCAACAAAAAAATTGCTATTTAAAGTGTGGTAGGTATTCTAGAATCCAGCCCATGTAGCTTACAATATACAACGTATTCATCAAAAATAGTTAAAATCTGACTTTTTTTTTGTAAAAAATCATATAAATATTTGTTTACGCGCCCGAATTTTTTAATTTTTCATCATATTTTATCCGCAGTATAGGTCCAAAAGCATGTTTATGAACGTTTTATCAAAAATATCCATCTCAAAAATATGTAAAATCTGACTTTATTTTTGTAAAAAATCATATAAATATTTTCTTCCGAGCCCGAATTTTATGATTTTTCATCATATTTTAGCTAAAAAAAACATTGCAACAAGAAAATTGCTATTTCAAGTGTGTTAGCTATTCTAGAATCCAGCCCATGTAGCTTACAATATACAACGTATTCATCAAAAATAGGTAAAATCTGACTTTTTTTTGTAAAAAATCATATAAACATTTGTTTGCGCGCCCGAATTTTATAATTTTTCATCATATTTTATCCGCAATATAGGTCCAAAAGCATGTTTATAAATGTTTTAACATAAATATCCATTTCAAGAGTAGGAAAAATCTGACTTTATTTTTGTAAAAAATCATATAAATATTTGTTTGCACGCCCGAATTTTATAATTTTTCATCATATTTTATCCGCAGTATAGGTCCAAAAGCATGTTTACGAATGTTTTAACATAAATATCCATTTCAAGAATAGGAAAAATCTGACTTTATTTTTGTAAAAAATCATATAAATATTTGCTTCCGCGGCCGAATTTTATGATTTTTCATCATATTTTAGCTAAAAGAAAACATTGCAACAAAAAAATTGCTATTTCAAGTGTGGTAGGTATTCTAGAATCCAGCCCATGTAGCTTACAATATACAACGTATTCATCAAAAATAGTTAAAATCTGACTTTTTTTTGTAAAAAATCATATAAATATTTGTTTGCGCGCCGGAATTTTATAATTTTTCATCATATTTTATCCGCAGTATAGGTCCAAAAGCATGTTTATGAACGTTTTAACAAAAATATCCATTTCAAAAATATGTAAAATCTGACTTTATTTTTTTAAAAATCATATAAATATTTGCTTCCAAGCCCGAATTTTATGATTTTTTATCATATTTTAGCTAAAAGAAAACATTGCAACAAGAAAATTGCTATTTCAAGTGTGTTAGGCATTCTAGAATCCAGCCTATGTAGCTTACAATATACAACGTATTCATCAAAAATAGGTAAAAACTGACTTTTTTTTTTGTAAAAAATCATATAAATATTGCGCGCCCGAATTTTATAATTTTTCATCATATATTATCCGCAATATAGGTCCAAAAGCATGTTTATAAATGTTTTAACAAAAATATCCATTTCAAGAGTAGGAAAAATCTGACTTTATTTTTGTAAAAAATCATATAAATATTTGCTTCCGCGTCCGAATTTTATGATTTTTCATCATATTTTAGCTAAAAGAAAACATTGCAACAAGAAAATTGCTATTTCAAGTGTGGTAGGTATTCTAGAATCCAGCCAATGAAGCTTACAATATACAACGTATTCATCAATAATAGGTAAAATCTGACTTTATTTTTGTAAAAAATTATATAAATATTTTTTTCCGCGCTTGAATTTTATAATTTTTCATCATATTTTATCCGCAGTATAGGTCCAAAAGCATGTTTATGAATGTTTTAACATAAATATCCATTTCAAGAATAGGAAAAATCTGACTTTGTTTTTGTAAAAAATCATATAAATATTTACTTCCGCGGCCGAATTTTATGATTTTTCATCATACTTTAGCTAAAAGAAAACATTGCAACAAAAAAATTGCTATTTAAAGTGTGGTAGGTATTCTAGAATCCAGCCCATGTAGCTTACAATATACAACGTACTCATCAAAAATAGTTAAAATCTGACTTTTTTTTGTAAAAAATCATATAAATATTTGTTTGCGCGCCCGAATATTATAATTTTTCATCATATTTTATCCGCAATATAGGTCCAAAAGCATGTTTATAAATGTTTTAACATAAATATCCATTTCAAGAATAGGAAAAATCTGACTTTATTTTTGTAAAAAATCATATAAATATTTGCTTCCGCGCCCGAATTTTATGATTTTTCATCATATTTTAGATAAAAGGATTAGATTTAGATTTAGATTTGAGGTGGAGGGTGGATAAACTCCACGTGCACTGAGGCCTCGCATATGGGCCCATTGTACTGCCTCCAGGTGCACAGCTCCCTAGCTATCTTGAAGCCATTCTACGCTACGGAAGAAGGCTAACAAGTTGGCAGGTGGGGTTGTGCTGAGTGTTGCCTCGGAAGGCCACATATCCCCAAGCATGGAACCTCTTTTTAATGATAAAGTGGGGCATTCCTGAAGAATGTGCTCCACTGATTCATCATCCATATCACATCCTCTGCAAAGTGAGGTGTTTGAGATTTTTATACGATGCATGTGCTTGTTGAAACGACCATGCCCTGTAAATACTTCAATAAGGAGTTTGAGATTGTTCCTCGAAAGCCTTATTAGGTAATTAGCCAGCTTGAAAGTCGGCTTAAAGATAAAAGATTTCGTCTGTTTGCAGTTAGATCTAGTGTTCCAACTAGCTGAAAATTTGTCGAAAGTAATGGTTCGAATGATGTTATGAAGAGTCGATTTACTTAGCGGCAAGATGGGCTCGGGCCCACAAGGTGGGGTAGATGAGCCTTGCTTTGCTAAATAGTCGGCACGAATGTTACCTTCATTGTCACTATGTCCTTTTACCCATATGAGTTCAAGAGTATTATCTTGGCATACGTTTGACAGGGCGGTGTGACAGAGTTCAGTTAAACCTGAGGTAAATTTAAAACCATTCAGGCTTTGAAGAGCTGCTCTACTGTCAGATGCTATCCTTATATGCTTATTTAGAACGTTGTGTTCTTTAATCAGCAATGCACTATGCAGGATCCCCAGCATTTCTGCTTGGAAGACAGTAGCATATTTGCCTAGTGGAATACTGACGTCCAGGTTCATTTGTTCAGAGAAGATGCCTGAACCGGAGCCTTTCCCATTTTTGGAACCGTCAGTGGAAATTAGAATGTCGGGATTTGATGATATCTGACAGTCTAGTATAATCCGATAGGGTTTATCAAAGTATAATTTTGGAGCAATGCAGTCAGTGTTCATTTGCAGAAGAGGAGCACTTTGAGCTGCTTCTTTGAAAATAGAACAATGCCTGCAACTTGGTCCTATTTTGGGCCAGTGGCCTAATTGTGAGAGGCGTAGGACTGCTTTCAGCGCGACTTCCTCTATGTGAAGGTTTAGAGGAGGAAGGCATAGAAGGACTTCCATTGCCGCTGTTGGTGTGGTGCGCATTGCACCGGTTATGGCTAGACATGCCAATCTTTGTACATGTTCTAGTTTTGATATTGCTACGGATTGTTTGATTCTGGGCCACCAGACAAGAGCTCCGTAGGTGATCATTGGCCTGATTATGGATACGTATAACCATAAAGCGAGTTTTGGAGTTAGACCCCAGGTTTTACCTAAGATCCGTCGACACTGCCAGAATGCTATGCAGGCTTTTTCAACTTTGTAGTTTAAATGTAGACTCCAGTTAAGTTTGCTGTCAATTATGACTCCCAGATATTTGACGTTACTGGACAAACTTAGAGACTGATTGAATATTTTTGGCATTGTGAGAGTGCCAATTTTCCGCTTTCTTGTGAAAAGAACCATTTCAGTTTTGGCAGGATTTACCGAAAGAGAGTGGTCTTTGCACCAGTTTTCAATGAGTTTGAGAGCAGCGCTTGCTAGATTTGCAAGGATGTTCTCAAATTTTCCGTTTAGCAGGACAGTGATGTCGTCTGCATATCCAATAGAGTGATATCCATTGTTGTTGAGGAGTAGCAGAAGATTGTTTACTAATATCGCCCAAAGAAGGGGTGACAGAACACCACCTTGGGGACAGCCTCTTGTAACATAGCCTCTTATGGTTGTTTCTCCAGAAGAGAATTCGATCGCCCTATGTTCTAGCATGAACTTTATCCACCTGATAAGAGGAGATTCTACTTCATGGAACTCTAGAGCATGGACTATAGAGTTGAAGGTAGCTTTGTCGAAAGCGCCTTCTATATCTATGAAAATACCCAGGGAGGAATTGTTGTGTTCCAAAGAGTTTTCGATCCTGCTAACCACAGCATGAAGAGCAGTTTCGGTCGATTTTCCCTGAATATAAGCATGTTGGTTGGGGTGCAGCGGATTTTGAACCAGTGCAGTTTCCCTTATGTATCTATCACAAAGTCTTTCCAGAGTTTTAAGAAGAACTGAGGTAAGGCTTATTGGGCGATATGATTTAGGTATTGAGTAGTCTACGCGTCCGGGTTTGGGAATGTAAACTACTTTAACTTCCCTCCATCCTATAGGGACATATGCGAGGGTAATGCAAGCTCTAAAGATCCAAACCAGGTGAGGTGTTAATTGCTTGCAGCCCCATTGAAGAAGGGCTGCAACAATACCATCTAGACCTGGTGATTTATAAGGCTTTAGGGAGTTTATTGCCCAGGTTGTGCGTGTCTCATCAATGATTACCTTAGAGAGCTCGAGCGCCTCCTCTGAAAAGGAGTGATCGTTGTCCTTCCAGGTACATCTTTCAGAGATCACACAGCCGGGGAAATGACATTTTAGAAGTATTTCATTGTTTTCAATGATTGAGGAAGCGAAGGTGCCATCTTCTTTTTTGAGGCAGCCTAGCTGTTGGTTTGGTTCTTTGCAGAACATTTTTTTCAAGCGAGCTACGGGGGCAGATTTGTCAATATTGCTGACATATTGTTGCCAGGCGTTCCTTTGCCTTTGCCTGATAGCTTTTTTGTATTTTGTTTTCTCCAATTTGTACGAGAGCCAGTCAGCTTCCATTTTGGAGTTTTTGGCTTTGTTGAACAATTTCCTAATAGAAGTTCTCATTTTACTCAATTCCTTGCACCACCATGGGGCGTTCTTTGAGTTAATTGTACTTAAGGGACATGCCCTTTCATATGAATTGATAAGAATGTGCTGGAGTTTGCTGACGCAATCCTCAAGCGAATCCTTGCTAATTTGATTTGGAATATGACATCCCTCTATTCTAGAATGAAGAAGATCTAGGAATAGAGTTTTGTCTGTTTTCCTGGGGTTCCGAAAGACCTTTTTATCAATATGCTTAGCGTTCAGCGTAAAGTGAATTGATTTGTGATCAGACATTGAGACATCAGGTGATACATACCATCCTGATATGTCATTAGATATCTTAGGTGTTGCCAGGGTGATGTCAATCCTAGATTGTGCACGAGACGTGACGAAAGTAGGTTCATCGCCTTGGTTGAGAATTTCTAGATTGGTACTAGTGATGTATTCACATAAAGATTTACCTCTGGGGTTAATGTCTTTGCTGCCCCAGACAGTATGGTGTGAGTTAGAGTCACATCCTACAATTAGATGTTTGTGATTTTCTTCACAAAACTCGACCAGTTTGACAAGTTCAAGGCTAGGAGGTGATTGTGAAGAATCTGAGGGAAGGTAGCAGGAGGCAAGAATGATGTCTTCCTTGCTGTTGTTTGTGACTTTACTAAGAAGGATGGCAGTAATATCACGTGTACACAGGTGTTGGAGAATAACAGCCTGAAGGTTGTTAGGCACTACTATACATGTCCTCGGATTTTCAATACCAAAACCTGTAAAGGTAAAGGTATTTTTGTCGCCTAGTCCACAGATCTTTGATTTTACAATCCAGGGTTCTTGAACCAGGGCTATACTGTGCTGCCTACTGTCTAGGTGTCGTCTCAATATTGAGGTCGCCGCCCGACAGTGTTGCAGGTTCCTGCAGTTCAGCATCCTCTTTGGAGCAAACCTCCATTGAGGTTGCACTCTGCGAGGACTGAGCTGCGGTCCCAGGGGTTGGTTGAGGTGGTACTGAACTACCAACCTTCAACTTGACGGTGAGGGAGGAGAAAAGATACCGAAGTTTCTTCCCTCTCTCCGTAAGGGTTTTGGCATCCTCTTCGTTGACGCCGAAGACTAACAATCTGCCCAGTGGTTTCTCCTTAGGTGCATCATGAAAGACGCACCAGTTGGAAACCTTGAGGTCTTTGTTCTGAGCTGCCAGCCTCCGAAGGACAGTCTGCCTGTCATCGGCTTTACCCGGAATCCAGACAGCTGCCTTCACCAACCGAGGAAGGCAGTCCAGGCCAACAACCTCAAGTTGGGCGTTGTCCCAAAGGGGGGGGAGTTTGCTCACCGCAGATTTCAGCCATTCCAGGGAATGGTTGTCACCGCAGGTGATGCGAAGAATTTCCCCGGAATGAAGCCATCCATCGAAGACAGGAGGCTGTTCTACATCCTTCAGGGTAAATAATGCGGTGTCCAGTTGTTCATACAGCCGGTCCTGCAGTATCTGCACCTGAGAGGAGGAGGTCTTCCCAAGGGGATTACTGCGACAGATGATCGCCACTTTCAGATGTCTCTTAGAGGCATCTGCGTAGCTCACACTTGAGGCAGGGGGTTTTGCTGATGGGAGAGGGCGGTTTCTTTTCCTGACATTGGGAGAAGGTTCCGACCCTTCCGATCGTTGGCGTTTGGTGTTTCCTGGGCAGCCAGCCGTCTTCACCGGTTTAGACGATTGTCTAGAGCCAGCGGGGTTAGCTTTTCCCAAGTGCACCGAAGACGCGGAAGGTGGTTTGCCGGCTGAGTTAGCTTTCGCCAGCTCAGCTTCACGTGCCTTCTTCCGACGTTTTTGCTCCGCTCCGCTAATGCGGTGCCTCTTGGGCTTGGGAGCAGTTGATGGGGTGTCCGACGACGCACCCATTGGTAATGGGGTGTCCGAAGACGCACCCACTGGTGTTGTTAGCGGTGTATCCGAAGACGCGCCCGCTGGGGTTATGGTGGTCTTTACAAATCCATCCATGGGGAAAAGAAGCTTCATCTCACCAGCGCTCCACCCACCAGGGAGCCCCAAAAGGGGACGTTGAACTTCAACGCCAGAGCCTACCGGTGAGATATAGCCTCCAAGGATGACAAACACACGAGGAGGTTGCCAGTCAGCCAGAGGAAAGCGACCAACAATCCAACGGTGGCTGGGCCCCCTGCGTGTCCGCAGTCCCCAGAGACTCACCCTGACGGCGGTCTGACCCGACGTCGCAGCCGGTTGATCGAGGTGGGTTAGTCTCGACCGCCCGTCTAGGTGAAATCAGGGCCAAAGTGGAGTGTTGTCTGACGACTCAGCCACCAGGATTCCTTCATCCGACCGACACGGGTTGCCACGCACGGCACAAACACGTGGGAGGATGGTCCGCGGTGACAGCCTTGGCTAAGCCCATGCCGGGGTTTTAAGCCCAGAGGGTCAGCGTATAGCTGTCACTAACCATGACTTGCGAAATGGCCGTTCCCCTATCCGCCACCTGGGGACGCGCCCGGTAGTTGACCTCAAACCTCGGGTAGATAAAAGGAAACATTGCAACAAAAAAAATTGCTATTTAAAGTGTGGTAGGTATTCTAGAATCCAGCCCATGTAGCTTACAATATACAACGTATTCATCAAAAATAGTTAAAATCTGACTTTTTTTTTGTAAAAAATCATATAAATATTTGTTTACGCGCCCGAATTTTTTAATTTTTCATCATATTTTATCCGCAGTATAGGTCCAAAAGCATGTTTATGAACGTTTTATCAAAAATATCCATCTCAAAAATATGTAAAATCTGACTTTATTTTTGTAAAAAATCATATAAATATTTTCTTCCGAGCCCGAATTTTATGATTTTTCATCATATTTTAGCTAAAAAAAACATTGCAACAAGAAAATTGCTATTTCAAGTGTGTTAGCTATTCTAGAATCCAGCCCATGTAGCTTACAATATACAACGTATTCATCAAAAATAGGTAAAATCTGACTTTTTTTTGTAAAAAATCATATAAACATTTGTTTGCGCGCCCGAATTTTATAATTTTTCATCATATTTTATCCGCAATATAGGTCCAAAAGCATGTTTATAAATGTTTTAACATAAATTTCCATTTCAAGAGTAGGAAAAATCTGACTTTATTTTTGTAAAAAATCATATAAATATTTGTTTGCACGCCCGAATTTTATAATTTTTCATCATATTTTATCCGCAGTATAGGTCCAAAAGCATGTTTACGAATGTTTTAACATAAATATCCATTTCAAGAATAGGAAAAATCTGACTTTATTTTTGTAAAAAATCATATAAATATTTGCTTCCGCGGCCGAATTTTATGATTTTTCATCATATTTTAGCTAAAAGAAAACATTGCAACAAAAAAATTGCTATTTCAAGTGTGGTAGGTATTCTAGAATCCAGCCCATGTAGCTTACAATATACAACGTATTCATCAAAAATAGTTAAAATCTGACTTTTTTTTTGTAAAAAATCATATAAATATTTGTTTGCGCGCCGGAATTTTATAATTTTTCATCATATTTTATCCGCAGTATAGGTCCAAAAGCATGTTTATGAACGTTTTAACAAAAATATCCATTTCAAAAATATGTAAAATCTGACTTTATTTTTTTTAAAAATCATATAAATATTTGCTTCCAAGCCCGAATTTTATGATTTTTCATCATATTTTAGCTAAAAGAAAACATTGCAACAAGAAAATTGCTATTTCAAGTGTGTTAGGCATTCTAGAATCCAGCCTATGTAGCTTACAATATACAACGTATTCATCAAAAATAGGTAAAAACTGACTTTTTTTTTTGTAAAAAATCATATAAATATTGCGCGCCCGAATTTTATAATTTTTCATCATATATTATCCGCAATATAGGTCCAAAAGCATGTTTATAAATGTTTTAACAAAAATATCCATTTCAAGAGTAGGAAAAATCTGACTTTATTTTTGTAAAAAATCATATAAATATTTGCTTCCGCGTCCGAATTTTATGATTTTTCATCATATTTTAGCTAAAAGAAAACATTGCAACAAGAAAATTGCTATTTCAAGTGTGTTAGGTATTCTAGAATCCAGCCCATGTAGCTTACAATATACAACGTATTCATCAAAAATAGGTAAAATCTGACATTTTTTTTGTAAAAAATCATATAAATATTTGTTTGCGCGCCCGAATTTTATAATTTTTCATCATATTTTATCCGCAGTATAGGTCCAAAAGCATGTTTATGAATGTTTTAACATAAATATCCATTTCAAGAATAGGAAAAATCTGACTTTATTTTTATAAAAAATCATATAAATATTTGCTTCCGCGCCCGAATTTTATGATTTTTCATCATAATTTAGCTAAAAGAAAACATTGCAACAAAAAAATTGCTATTTCAAGTGTGGTAGGTATTCTAGAATCCAGCCCATGTAGCATACAATATACAACGTATTCATCAAAAATAGTTAAAATCTGACTTTTTTTTTGTAAAAAATCATATAAATATTTGTTTGCGCGCCCGAATTTTATAATTTTTCATCATATTTTATCCGCAGTATAGGTCCAAAAGCATGTTTATGAACGTTTTAACAAAAATATCCATTTCAAAAATATGTAAAATCTGACTTTATTTTTGTAAAAAATCATATAAATATTTGCTTCCGAGCCAAAATTTTATGATTTTTCATCATATTTTAGCTAAAAGAAAACATTGCAACAAGAAAATTGCTATTTCAAGTGTGTTAGGTATTCTAGAATCCAGCCCATGTAGCTTACAATATACAAAGTATTCATCAAAAATAGGTAAAATCTGACTTTTTTTTGTAAAAAATCATATAAATATTTGTTTGCGCGGCCGAATTTTATAATTTTTTATCATATTTTATCCGCAATATAGGTCAAAAAGCATGTTTAAAAATGTTTTAACAAAAATATCCGTTTCAAGAGTAGGAAAAATCTAACTTTATTTTTGTAAAAAATCATATAAATATTTGCTTCCGCGCCCGAATTTTATGATTTTTCATCATATTTTAGCTAAAAGAAAACATTGCAACAAGAAAATTGCTATTTCAAGTGTGTTAGGTATTCTAGAATCCAGCCCATGTAGCTTACAATATACAACGTATTCATCAAAAATAGGTAAAATCTGACTTTATTTTTGTAAAAAATTATATAAATATTTGTTTCCGCGCTCGAATTTTATAATTTTTAATCATATTTTATCCATAGTATAGGTCCAAAATCATGTTTATGAACGTTTTAACATAAATATCCATTTCAAAAAATTGTAAAATCTGACTTTATTTTTGTAAAAAATCATATAAATATTTGCTTCCGAGCCCGAATTTTATGATTTTTCATCATATTTTAGCTAAAAGAAAACATTGCAATAAGAAAATTTGCTATTTCAAGTGTGTTAGGTATTCTAGAATCCAGCCCATGTAGCTTACAATATACAACGTATTCATCAAAAATAGGTAAAATCTGACTTTTTTTTTGTAAAAAATCATATAAATATTTGTTTGCGCGCCTGAATTTTATAATTTTTCATCATATTTTATCCGCAGTATAGGTCCAAAAGCATGTTTATATAAACGTTTTAACAAAAATATCCATTTCAAAAATATGTAAAATCCGACTTTATTTTTGTAAAAAATCATATAAATATTTGCTTCCGAGCCCGAATTTTATGATTTTTCATCATATTTTAGCTAAAAGAAAACATTGCAACAAAAAAATTGCTATTTCAAGTGTGGTAGGTATTGTAGAATCCAGCCAATGAAGCTTACAATATAGAACGTATTCATCAAAAATAGTTAAAATCTGACTTTTTTTTGTAAAAAATCATATAAATATTTGTTTGCGCGGCCGAATTTTATAATTTTTTATCATATTTTATCCGCAATATAGGTCAAAAAGCATGTTTAAAAATGTTTTAACAAAAATATAAATTTCAAGAGTAGGAAAAATCTGACTTTATTTTTGTAAAAAATCATATAAATATTTGCTTCCGCGCCCGAATTTTATGATTTTTCATCATATTTTAGATAAAAGGAAACATTGCAACAAAAAAATTGCTATTTAAAGTGTGGTAGGTATTCTAGAATCCAGCCCATGTAGCTTACAATATACAACGTATTCATCAAAAATAGTTAAAATCTGACTTTTTTTTTGTAAAAAATCATATAAATATTTGTTTACGCGCCCGAATTTTTTAATTTTTCATCATATTTTATCCGCAGTATAGGTCCAAAAGCATGTTTATGAACGTTTTATCAAAAATATCCATCTCAAAAATATGTAAAATCTGACTTTATTTTTGTAAAAAATCATATAAATATTTTCTTCCGAGCCCGAATTTTATGATTTTTCATCATATTTTAGCTAAAAAAAACATTGCAACAAGAAAATTGCTATTTCAAGTGTGTTAGCTATTCTAGAATCCAGCCCATGTAGCTTACAATATACAACGTATTCATCAAAAATAGGTAAAATCTGACTTTTTTTTGTAAAAAATCATATAAACATTTGTTTGCGCGCCCGAATTTTATAATTTTTCATCATATTTTATCCGCAATATAGGTCCAAAAGCATGTTTATAAATGTTTTAACATAAATATCCATTTCAAGAGTAGGAAAAATCTGACTTTATTTTTGTAAAAAATCATATAAATATTTGTTTGCACGCCCGAATTTTATAATTTTTCATCATATTTTATCCGCAGTATAGGTCCAAAAGCATGTTTACGAATGTTTTAACATAAATATCCATTTCAAGAATAGGAAAAATCTGACTTTATTTTTGTAAAAAATCATATAAATATTTGCTTCCGCGGCCGAATTTTATGATTTTTCATCATATTTTAGCTAAAAGAAAACATTGCAACAAAAAAATTGCTATTTCAAGTGTGGTAGGTATTCTAGAATCCAGCCCATGTAGCTTACAATATACAACGTATTCATCAAAAATAGTTAAAATCTGACTTTTTTTTGTAAAAAATCATATAAATATTTGTTTGCGCGCCGGAATTTTATAATTTTTCATCATATTTTATCCGCAGTATAGGTCCAAAAGCATGTTTATGAACGTTTTAACAAAAATATCCATTTCAAAAATATGTAAAATCTGACTTTATTTTTTTAAAAATCATATAAATATTTGCTTCCAAGCCCGAATTTTATGATTTTTTATCATATTTTAGCTAAAAGAAAACATTGCAACAAGAAAATTGCTATTTCAAGTGTGTTAGGCATTCTAGAATCCAGCCTATGTAGCTTACAATATACAACGTATTCATCAAAAATAGGTAAAAACTGACTTTTTTTTTTGTAAAAAATCATATAAATATTGCGCGCCCGAATTTTATAATTTTTCATCATATATTATCCGCAATATAGGTCCAAAAGCATGTTTATAAATGTTTTAACAAAAATATCCATTTCAAGAGTAGGAAAAATCTGACTTTATTTTTGTAAAAAATCATATAAATATTTGCTTCCGCGTCCGAATTTTATGATTTTTCATCATATTTTAGCTAAAAGAAAACATTGCAACAAGAAAATTGCTATTTCAAGTGTGGTAGGTATTCTAGAATCCAGCCAATGAAGCTTACAATATACAACGTATTCATCAATAATAGGTAAAATCTGACTTTATTTTTGTAAAAAATTATATAAATATTTTTTTCCGCGCTTGAATTTTATAATTTTTCATCATATTTTATCCGCAGTATAGGTCCAAAAGCATGTTTATGAATGTTTTAACATAAATATCCATTTCAAGAATAGGAAAAATCTGACTTTGTTTTTGTAAAAAATCATATAAATATTTACTTCCGCGGCCGAATTTTATGATTTTTCATCATACTTTAGCTAAAAGAAAACATTGCAACAAAAAAATTGCTATTTAAAGTGTGGTAGGTATTCTAGAATCCAGCCCATGTAGCTTACAATATACAACGTACTCATCAAAAATAGTTAAAATCTGACTTTTTTTTGTAAAAAATCATATAAATATTTGTTTGCGCGCCCGAATATTATAATTTTTCATCATATTTTATCCGCAATATAGGTCCAAAAGCATGTTTATAAATGTTTTAACATAAATATCCATTTCAAGAATAGGAAAAATCTGACTTTATTTTTGTAAAAAATCATATAAATATTTGCTTCCGCGCCCGAATTTTATGATTTTTCATCATATTTTAGATAAAAGGATTAGATTTAGATTTAGATTTGAGGTGGAGGGTGGATAAACTCCACGTGCACTGAGGCCTCGCATATGGGCCCATTGTACTGCCTCCAGGTGCACAGCTCCCTAGCTATCTTGAAGCCATTCTACGCTACGGAAGAAGGCTAACAAGTTGGCAGGTGGGGTTGTGCTGAGTGTTGCCTCGGAAGGCCACATATCCCCAAGCATGGAACCTCTTTTTAATGATAAAGTGGGGCATTCCTGAAGAATGTGCTCCACTGATTCATCATCCATATCACATCCTCTGCAAAGTGAGGTGTTTGAGATTTTTATACGATGCATGTGCTTGTTGAAACGACCATGCCCTGTAAATACTTCAATAAGGAGTTTGAGATTGTTCCTCGAAAGCCTTATTAGGTAATTAGCCAGCTTGAAAGTCGGCTTAAAGATAAAAGATTTCGTCTGTTTGCAGTTAGATCTAGTGTTCCAACTAGCTGAAAATTTGTCGAAAGTAATGGTTCGAATGATGTTATGAAGAGTCGATTTACTTAGCGGCAAGATGGGCTCGGGCCCACAAGGTGGGGTAGATGAGCCTTGCTTTGCTAAATAGTCGGCACGAATGTTACCTTCATTGTCACTATGTCCTTTTACCCATATGAGTTCAAGAGTATTATCTTGGCATACGTTTGACAGGGCGGTGTGACAGAGTTCAGTTAAACCTGAGGTAAATTTAAAACCATTCAGGCTTTGAAGAGCTGCTCTACTGTCAGATGCTATCCTTATATGCTTATTTAGAACGTTGTGTTCTTTAATCAGCAATGCACTATGCAGGATCCCCAGCATTTCTGCTTGGAAGACAGTAGCATATTTGCCTAGTGGAATACTGACGTCCAGGTTCATTTGTTCAGAGAAGATGCCTGAACCGGAGCCTTTCCCATTTTTGGAACCGTCAGTGGAAATTAGAATGTCGGGATTTGATGATATCTGACAGTCTAGTATAATCCGATAGGGTTTATCAAAGTATAATTTTGGAGCAATGCAGTCAGTGTTCATTTGCAGAAGAGGAGCACTTTGAGCTGCTTCTTTGAAAATAGAACAATGCCTGCAACTTGGTCCTATTTTGGGCCAGTGGCCTAATTGTGAGAGGCGTAGGACTGCTTTCAGCGCGACTTCCTCTATGTGAAGGTTTAGAGGAGGAAGGCATAGAAGGACTTCCATTGCCGCTGTTGGTGTGGTGCGCATTGCACCGGTTATGGCTAGACATGCCAATCTTTGTACATGTTCTAGTTTTGATATTGCTACGGATTGTTTGATTCTGGGCCACCAGACAAGAGCTCCGTAGGTGATCATTGGCCTGATTATGGATACGTATAACCATAAAGCGAGTTTTGGAGTTAGACCCCAGGTTTTACCTAAGATCCGTCGACACTGCCAGAATGCTATGCAGGCTTTTTCAACTTTGTAGTTTAAATGTAGACTCCAGTTAAGTTTGCTGTCAATTATGACTCCCAGATATTTGACGTTACTGGACAAACTTAGAGACTGATTGAATATTTTTGGCATTGTGAGAGTGCCAATTTTCCGCTTTCTTGTGAAAAGAACCATTTCAGTTTTGGCAGGATTTACCGAAAGAGAGTGGTCTTTGCACCAGTTTTCAATGAGTTTGAGAGCAGCGCTTGCTAGATTTGCAAGGATGTTCTCAAATTTTCCGTTTAGCAGGACAGTGATGTCGTCTGCATATCCAATAGAGTGATATCCATTGTTGTTGAGGAGTAGCAGAAGATTGTTTACTAATATCGCCCAAAGAAGGGGTGACAGAACACCACCTTGGGGACAGCCTCTTGTAACATAGCCTCTTATGGTTGTTTCTCCAGAAGAGAATTCGATCGCCCTATGTTCTAGCATGAACTTTATCCACCTGATAAGAGGAGATTCTACTTCATGGAACTCTAGAGCATGGACTATAGAGTTGAAGGTAGCTTTGTCGAAAGCGCCTTCTATATCTATGAAAATACCCAGGGAGGAATTGTTGTGTTCCAAAGAGTTTTCGATCCTGCTAACCACAGCATGAAGAGCAGTTTCGGTCGATTTTCCCTGAATATAAGCATGTTGGTTGGGGTGCAGCGGATTTTGAACCAGTGCAGTTTCCCTTATGTATCTATCACAAAGTCTTTCCAGAGTTTTAAGAAGAACTGAGGTAAGGCTTATTGGGCGATATGATTTAGGTATTGAGTAGTCTACGCGTCCGGGTTTGGGAATGTAAACTACTTTAACTTCCCTCCATCCTATAGGGACATATGCGAGGGTAATGCAAGCTCTAAAGATCCAAACCAGGTGAGGTGTTAATTGCTTGCAGCCCCATTGAAGAAGGGCTGCAACAATACCATCTAGACCTGGTGATTTATAAGGCTTTAGGGAGTTTATTGCCCAGGTTGTGCGTGTCTCATCAATGATTACCTTAGAGAGCTCGAGCGCCTCCTCTGAAAAGGAGTGATCGTTGTCCTTCCAGGTACATCTTTCAGAGATCACACAGCCGGGGAAATGACATTTTAGAAGTATTTCATTGTTTTCAATGATTGAGGAAGCGAAGGTGCCATCTTCTTTTTTGAGGCAGCCTAGCTGTTGGTTTGGTTCTTTGCAGAACATTTTTTTCAAGCGAGCTACGGGGGCAGATTTGTCAATATTGCTGACATATTGTTGCCAGGCGTTCCTTTGCCTTTGCCTGATAGCTTTTTTGTATTTTGTTTTCTCCAATTTGTACGAGAGCCAGTCAGCTTCCATTTTGGAGTTTTTGGCTTTGTTGAACAATTTCCTAATAGAAGTTCTCATTTTACTCAATTCCTTGCACCACCATGGGGCGTTCTTTGAGTTAATTGTACTTAAGGGACATGCCCTTTCATATGAATTGATAAGAATGTGCTGGAGTTTGCTGACGCAATCCTCAAGCGAATCCTTGCTAATTTGATTTGGAATATGACATCCCTCTATTCTAGAATGAAGAAGATCTAGGAATAGAGTTTTGTCTGTTTTCCTGGGGTTCCGAAAGACCTTTTTATCAATATGCTTAGCGTTCAGCGTAAAGTGAATTGATTTGTGATCAGACATTGAGACATCAGGTGATACATACCATCCTGATATGTCATTAGATATCTTAGGTGTTGCCAGGGTGATGTCAATCCTAGATTGTGCACGAGACGTGACGAAAGTAGGTTCATCGCCTTGGTTGAGAATTTCTAGATTGGTACTAGTGATGTATTCACATAAAGATTTACCTCTGGGGTTAATGTCTTTGCTGCCCCAGACAGTATGGTGTGAGTTAGAGTCACATCCTACAATTAGATGTTTGTGATTTTCTTCACAAAACTCGACCAGTTTGACAAGTTCAAGGCTAGGAGGTGATTGTGAAGAATCTGAGGGAAGGTAGCAGGAGGCAAGAATGATGTCTTCCTTGCTGTTGTTTGTGACTTTACTAAGAAGGATGGCAGTAATATCACGTGTACACAGGTGTTGGAGAATAACAGCCTGAAGGTTGTTAGGCACTACTATACATGTCCTCGGATTTTCAATACCAAAACCTGTAAAGGTAAAGGTATTTTTGTCGCCTAGTCCACAGATCTTTGATTTTACAATCCAGGGTTCTTGAACCAGGGCTATACTGTGCTGCCTACTGTCTAGGTGTCGTCTCAATATTGAGGTCGCCGCCCGACAGTGTTGCAGGTTCCTGCAGTTCAGCATCCTCTTTGGAGCAAACCTCCATTGAGGTTGCACTCTGCGAGGACTGAGCTGCGGTCCCAGGGGTTGGTTGAGGTGGTACTGAACTACCAACCTTCAACTTGACGGTGAGGGAGGAGAAAAGATACCGAAGTTTCTTCCCTCTCTCCGTAAGGGTTTTGGCATCCTCTTCGTTGACGCCGAAGACTAACAATCTGCCCAGTGGTTTCTCCTTAGGTGCATCATGAAAGACGCACCAGTTGGAAACCTTGAGGTCTTTGTTCTGAGCTGCCAGCCTCCGAAGGACAGTCTGCCTGTCATCGGCTTTACCCGGAATCCAGACAGCTGCCTTCACCAACCGAGGAAGGCAGTCCAGGCCAACAACCTCAAGTTGGGCGTTGTCCCAAAGGGGGGGGAGTTTGCTCACCGCAGATTTCAGCCATTCCAGGGAATGGTTGTCACCGCAGGTGATGCGAAGAATTTCCCCGGAATGAAGCCATCCATCGAAGACAGGAGGCTGTTCTACATCCTTCAGGGTAAATAATGCGGTGTCCAGTTGTTCATACAGCCGGTCCTGCAGTATCTGCACCTGAGAGGAGGAGGTCTTCCCAAGGGGATTACTGCGACAGATGATCGCCACTTTCAGATGTCTCTTAGAGGCATCTGCGTAGCTCACACTTGAGGCAGGGGGTTTTGCTGATGGGAGAGGGCGGTTTCTTTTCCTGACATTGGGAGAAGGTTCCGACCCTTCCGATCGTTGGCGTTTGGTGTTTCCTGGGCAGCCAGCCGTCTTCACCGGTTTAGACGATTGTCTAGAGCCAGCGGGGTTAGCTTTTCCCAAGTGCACCGAAGACGCGGAAGGTGGTTTGCCGGCTGAGTTAGCTTTCGCCAGCTCAGCTTCACGTGCCTTCTTCCGACGTTTTTGCTCCGCTCCGCTAATGCGGTGCCTCTTGGGCTTGGGAGCAGTTGATGGGGTGTCCGACGACGCACCCATTGGTAATGGGGTGTCCGAAGACGCACCCACTGGTGTTGTTAGCGGTGTATCCGAAGACGCGCCCGCTGGGGTTATGGTGGTCTTTACAAATCCATCCATGGGGAAAAGAAGCTTCATCTCACCAGCGCTCCACCCACCAGGGAGCCCCAAAAGGGGACGTTGAACTTCAACGCCAGAGCCTACCGGTGAGATATAGCCTCCAAGGATGACAAACACACGAGGAGGTTGCCAGTCAGCCAGAGGAAAGCGACCAACAATCCAACGGTGGCTGGGCCCCCTGCGTGTCCGCAGTCCCCAGAGACTCACCCTGACGGCGGTCTGACCCGACGTCGCAGCCGGTTGATCGAGGTGGGTTAGTCTCGACCGCCCGTCTAGGTGAAATCAGGGCCAAAGTGGAGTGTTGTCTGACGACTCAGCCACCAGGATTCCTTCATCCGACCGACACGGGTTGCCACGCACGGCACAAACACGTGGGAGGATGGTCCGCGGTGACAGCCTTGGCTAAGCCCATGCCGGGGTTTTAAGCCCAGAGGGTCAGCGTATAGCTGTCACTAACCATGACTTGCGAAATGGCCGTTCCCCTATCCGCCACCTGGGGACGCGCCCGGTAGTTGACCTCAAACCTCGGGTAGATAAAAGGAAACATTGCAACAAAAAAAATTGCTATTTAAAGTGTGGTAGGTATTCTAGAATCCAGCCCATGTAGCTTACAATATACAACGTATTCATCAAAAATAGTTAAAATCTGACTTTTTTTTTGTAAAAAATCATATAAATATTTGTTTACGCGCCCGAATTTTTTAATTTTTCATCATATTTTATCCGCAGTATAGGTCCAAAAGCATGTTTATGAACGTTTTATCAAAAATATCCATCTCAAAAATATGTAAAATCTGACTTTATTTTTGTAAAAAATCATATAAATATTTTCTTCCGAGCCCGAATTTTATGATTTTTCATCATATTTTAGCTAAAAAAAACATTGCAACAAGAAAATTGCTATTTCAAGTGTGTTAGCTATTCTAGAATCCAGCCCATGTAGCTTACAATATACAACGTATTCATCAAAAATAGGTAAAATCTGACTTTTTTTTGTAAAAAATCATATAAACATTTGTTTGCGCGCCCGAATTTTATAATTTTTCATCATATTTTATCCGCAATATAGGTCCAAAAGCATGTTTATAAATGTTTTAACATAAATTTCCATTTCAAGAGTAGGAAAAATCTGACTTTATTTTTGTAAAAAATCATATAAATATTTGTTTGCACGCCCGAATTTTATAATTTTTCATCATATTTTATCCGCAGTATAGGTCCAAAAGCATGTTTACGAATGTTTTAACATAAATATCCATTTCAAGAATAGGAAAAATCTGACTTTATTTTTGTAAAAAATCATATAAATATTTGCTTCCGCGGCCGAATTTTATGATTTTTCATCATATTTTAGCTAAAAGAAAACATTGCAACAAAAAAATTGCTATTTCAAGTGTGGTAGGTATTCTAGAATCCAGCCCATGTAGCTTACAATATACAACGTATTCATCAAAAATAGTTAAAATCTGACTTTTTTTTTGTAAAAAATCATATAAATATTTGTTTGCGCGCCGGAATTTTATAATTTTTCATCATATTTTATCCGCAGTATAGGTCCAAAAGCATGTTTATGAACGTTTTAACAAAAATATCCATTTCAAAAATATGTAAAATCTGACTTTATTTTTTTTAAAAATCATATAAATATTTGCTTCCAAGCCCGAATTTTATGATTTTTCATCATATTTTAGCTAAAAGAAAACATTGCAACAAGAAAATTGCTATTTCAAGTGTGTTAGGCATTCTAGAATCCAGCCTATGTAGCTTACAATATACAACGTATTCATCAAAAATAGGTAAAAACTGACTTTTTTTTTTGTAAAAAATCATATAAATATTGCGCGCCCGAATTTTATAATTTTTCATCATATATTATCCGCAATATAGGTCCAAAAGCATGTTTATAAATGTTTTAACAAAAATATCCATTTCAAGAGTAGGAAAAATCTGACTTTATTTTTGTAAAAAATCATATAAATATTTGCTTCCGCGTCCGAATTTTATGATTTTTCATCATATTTTAGCTAAAAGAAAACATTGCAACAAGAAAATTGCTATTTCAAGTGTGGTAGGTATTCTAGAATCCAGCCAATGAAGCTTACAATATACAACGTATTCATCAATAATAGGTAAAATCTGACTTTATTTTTGTAAAAAATTATATAAATATTTTTTTCCGCGCTTGAATTTTATAATTTTTCATCATATTTTATCCATAGTATAGGTCCAAAATCATGTTTATGAACGTTTTAACAAAAATATCCATTTCAAGAGTAGGAAAAATCTGATTTTATTTTTGTAAAAAATCATATAAATATTTGCTTCCGCGCCCGAATTTTATGATTTTTCATCATATTTTAGCTAAAAGAAAACATTGCAACAAGAAAATTGCTATTTCAAGTGTGGTAGGTATTTTAGAATCCAGCCAATGAAGCTTACAATATACAACGTATTCATCAAAAATAGGTAAAATCTGACTTTATTTTTGTAAAAAATTATATAAATATTTGTTTCCGCGCTCGAATTTTATAATTTTTCATCATTTTTTATCCATAGTATAGGTCCAAAATCATGTTTATGAACGTTTTAACAAAAATATCCATTTCAAAAATATGTAAAATCTGACTTTATTTTTGTAAAAAATCATATAAATATATGCTTCCGAGCCCGAATTTTATGATTTTTCATCATATTTTAGCTAAAAGAAAACATTGCAACAAGAAAATTGCTATTTCAAGTGTGTTAGGTATTCTAGAATCCAGCCCATGTAGCTTAAAATATACAACGTATTCATCAAAAATAGGTAAAATCTGACTTTATTTTTGTAATAAATCATATAAATATATGCTTCCGAGCCCGAATTTTATGATTTTTCATCATATTTTAGCTAAAAGAAAACATTGCAACAAGAAAATTGCTATTTCAAGTGTGTTAGGTATTCTAGAATCCAGCCCATGTAGCTTAAAATATACAACGTATTCATCAAAAATAGGTAAAATCTGACTTTTTTTTTTGTAAAAAATCATATAAATATTTGTTTGCGCGCCCGAATATTATAATTTTTCATCATATTTTATCCGCAGTATAGATCCAAAAGCATGTTTATGAATGTTTTAACATAAATATCCATTTCAAGAATAGGAAAAATCTGACTTTATTTTTGTAAAAAATCATATAAATATTTGCTTCCGCGCCCGAATTTTATGATTTTTCATCATATTTTAGCTAAAAGAAAACATTGCAACAAAAAAATTGCTATTTCAAGTGTGGTAGGTATTCTAGAATCCAGCCCATGTAGCTTACAATATACAACGTATTCATCAAAAATAGTTAAAATCTGACTTTTTTTTGTAAAAAATCATATAAATATTTGTTTGCGCGCCCGAATTTTATAATTTTTCATCATATTTTATCCGCAGTATAGGTCCAAAAGCATGTTTATGAACGTTTTAACAAAAATATCCATTTCAAAAATATGTAAAATCTGACTTTATTTTTGTAAAAAATCATATAAATATTTGCTTCCGAGCCCGAATTTTATGATTTTTCATCATATTTTAGCTAAAAGAAAACATTGCAACAAGAAAATTGCTATTTCAAGTGTGTTAGGTATTCTAGAATCCAGCCCATGTAGCTTACAATATACAACGTATTCATCAAAAATAGGTAAAATCTGATTATTTTTTGTAAAAAATCATACAAATATTTGTTTGCGCGCCCGAATTTTATAATTTTTTCATCATATTTTATCCGCAATATAGGTCCAAAAGCATGTTTATAAATGTTTTAACAAAAATATCCATTTCAAGAGTAGGAAAAATCTGACTTTATTTTTGTAAAAAATCATATAAATATTTGCTTCCGCGCCCGAATTTTATGATTTATCATCATATTTTAGCTAAAAGAAAACATTGCAACAAGAAAATTGCTATTTCAAGTGTGGTAGGTATTCTAGAATCCAGCCTATGAAGCTTACAATATACAACGTATTCATCAAAAATAGGTAAAATCTGACTTTATTTTTGTAAAAAATTATATAAATATTTGTTCCGCGCTCGAATTTTATAATTTTTCATCATATTTTATAAATAGTATAGGTCCAAAATCATGTTTATGAACGTTTTAACAAAAATATCCATTTCAAAAATATGCAAAATCTGACTTTATATTTGTAAAAAATCATATAAATATTTGCTTCCGAGCCCGAATTTTATGATTTTTCATCATATTTTAGCTAAAAGAAAACATTGCAACAAGAAAATTGCTATTTCAAGTATGTTAGGTATTCTAGAATCCAGCCCATGTAGCTTACAATATACAACGTATTCATCAAAAATAGGTAAAATCTGACTTTTTTTTTGTAAAAAATCATATAAATATTTGTTTGCACGCCCGAATTTTATAATTTTTCATCATATTTTATCCGCAGTATAGGTCCAAAAGCATGTTTATGAATGTTTTAACATAAATATCCATTTCAAGAATCGGAAAAATCTGACTTTATTTTTGTAAAAAATCATATAAATATTTGCTTCCGCGCCCGAATTTTGTGATTTTTCATCATATTTTAGATAAAAGAAAACATTGCAACAAAAAAATTGCTATTTCAAGTGTGTTAGCTATTCTAGAATCCAGCCCATGTAGCTTACAATATACAACGTATTCATCAAAAATAGGTAAAATCTGACTTTTTTTTGTAAAAAATCATATAAATATTTGTTTGCGCGCCCGAATTTTATAATTTTTCATCATATTTTATCCGCAATATAGGTCCAAAGGCATGTTTATAAATGTTTTAACATAAATATCCATTTCAAGAGTAGGAAAAATCTGATTTTATTTTTGTAAAAAATCATATAAATATTTGCTTCCGCGCCCGAATTTTATGATTTTTCATCATATTTTAGCTAAAAGAAAACATTGCAACAAGAAAATTGCTATTTCAAGTGTGGTAGGTATTCTAGAATCCAGCCAATGAAGCTTACAATATACAACGTATTCATCAAAAATAGGTAAAATCTGACTTTATTTTTGTAAAAAATTATATAAATATTTGTTTCCGCGCTCGAATTTTATAATTTTTCATCATATTTTATCCATAGTATAGGTCCAAAATCATGTTTATGAACGTTTTAACAAAAATATCCATTTCAAAAATATGTAAAATCTGACTTTATTTTTGTAAAAAATCATATAAATATATGCTTCCGAGCCCGAATTTTATGATTTTTCATCATATTTTAGCTAAAAGAAAACATTGCAACAAGAAAATTGCTATTTCAAGTGTGTTAGGTATTCTAGAATCCAGCCCATGTAGCTTAAAATATACAACGTATTCATCAAAAATAGGTAAAATCTGACTTTTTTTTTTGTAAAAAAATCATATAAATATTTGTTTGCGCGCCCGAATATTATAATTTTTCATCATATTTTATCCGCAGTATAGATCCAAAAGCATGTTTATGAATGTTTTAACATAAATATCCATTTCAAGAATAGGAAAAATCTGACTTTATTTTTGTAAAAAATCATATAAATATTTGCTTCCGCGCCCGAATTTTATGATTTTTCATCATATTTTAGCTAAAGAAAAACATTGCAACAAGAAAATTGCTATTTCAAGTGTGTTAGGTATTCTAGAATCCAGCCCATGTAGCTTACAATATACAACGTATTCATCAAAAATAGGTAAAATCTGATTATTTTTTGTAAAAAATCATACAAATATTTGTTTGCGCGCCCGAATTTTATAATTTTTCATCATATTTTATCCGCAATATAGGTCCAAAAGCATGTTTATAAATGTTTTAACAAAAATATCCATTTCAAGAGTAGGAAAAATCTGACTTTATTTTTGTAAAAAATCATATAAATATTTGCTTTCGCGCCCGAATTTTATGATTTTTCATCATATTTTAGATAAAAGAAAACATTGCAACAAAAAAATTGCTATTTCAAGTGTGGTAGGTATTCTAGAATCCAGCACATGTAGCTTACAATATACAACGTATTCATCAAAAATAGTTAAAATCTGACTTTTTTTTGTAAAAAATCATACAAATATTTGTTTGCGCGCCCGAATTTTTTAATTTTTCATCATATTTTATCCGCAGTATAGGTCCAAAAGCATGTTTATGAACGTTTTATCAAAAATATCCATTTCAAAAATATGTAAAATCTGACTTTATTTTTGTAAAAAATCATATAAATATTTGCTTCCGAGCCCGAATTTTATGATTTTTCATCATATTTTAGCTAAAAAAAAACCTTGCAACAAGAAAATTGCTATTTCAAGTGTGTTAGCTATTCTAGAATCCAGCCCATGTAGCTTACAATATACAACGTATTCACAAAAATACGTAAAATCTGACTTTTTTTTGTAAAAAATCATATAAATATTTGTTTGCGCGCCCGAATTTTATAATTTTTCATCATATTTTATCCGCAATATAGGTCCAAAAGCATGATTATAAATGTTTTAACATAAATATCCATTTCAAGAGTAGGAAAAATCTGACTTTATTTTTGTAAAAAATCATATAAATATTTGCTTCCGCGGCCGAATTTTATGATTTTTCATCATATTTTAGCTAAAAGAAAACATTGCAACAAAAAAATTGCTATTTCAAGTGTGGTAGGTATTCTAGAATCCAGCCCATGTAGCTTACAATATACAACGTATTCATCAAAAATAGTTAAAATCTGACTTTTTTTTTGTAAAAAATCATATAAATATTTGTTTGCGCGCCGAAATTTTATAATTTTTCATCATATTTTATCCGCAGTATAGGTCCAAAAGCATGTTTATAAATGTTTTAACAAAAATATCCATTTCAAGAGTAGGAAAAATCTGACTTTATTTTTGTAAAAAATCATATAAATATTTGCTTCCGCGCCCGAATTTTATGATTTTTCATCATATTTTAGCTAAAAGAAAACATTGCAACAAGAAAATTGCTATTTCAAGTGTGGTAGGTATTCTAGAATCCAGCCAATGAAGCTTACAATATACAACGTATTCATCAAAAATAGGTAAAATCTGACTGTATTTTTGTAAAAAATTATATAAATATTTGTTTCCGCGCTCGAATTTTATAATTTTTCATCATATTTTATCCATAGTATAGGTCCAAAATCATGTTTATGAACGTTTTAACAAAACTATCCATTTCAAAAATATGTAAAATCTGACTTTATTTTTGTAAAAAATCATATAAATATATGCTTCCGAGCCCGAATTTTATGATTTTTCATCATATTTTAGCTAAAAGAAAACATTGCAACAAGAAAATTGCTATTTCAAGTGTGTTAGGTATTCTAGAATCCAGCCCATGTAGCTTAAAATATACAACGTATTCATCAAAAATAGGTAAAATCTGACTTTTTTTTTTGTAAAAAATCATATAAATATTTGTTTGTGCGCCCGAATATTATAATTTTTCATCATATTTTATCCGCAGTATAGATCCAAAAGCATGTTTATGAATGTTTTAACATAAATATCCATTTCAAGAATAGGAAAAATCTGACTTTATTTTTGTAAAAAATCATATAAATATTTGCTTCCGCGCCCGAATTTTATGATTTTTCATCATATTTTAGCTAAAAGAAAACATTGCAACAAAAAAATTGCTATTTCAAGTGTGGTAGGTATTCTAGAATCCAGCCCATGTAGCTTACAATATACAACGTATTCATCAAAAATAGTTAAAATCTGATTTTTTTTGTAAAAAATCATATAAATATTTGTTTGCGCGCCCGAATTTTATAATTTTTCATCATATTTTATCCGCAGTATAGGTCCAAAAGCATGTTTATGAACGTTTTAACAAAAATATCCATTTCAAAAATATGTAAAATCTGACTTTATTTTTGTAAAAAATCATATAAATATTTGCTTCCGAGCCCGAATTTTATGATTTTTCATCATATTTTAGCTAAAAGAAAACATTGCAACAAGAAAATTGCTATTTCAAGTGTGTTAGGTATTCTAGAATCCAGCCCATGTAGCTTAAATTATACAACGTATTCATCAAAAATAGGTAAAATCTGACTTTTTTTTTTGTAAAAAATCATATAAATATTTGTTTGCGCGCCCGAATATTATAATTTTTCATCATATTTTATCCGCAGTATAGATCCAAAAGCATGTTTATGAATGTTTTACATAAATATCCATTTCAAGAATAGGAAAAATCTGACTTTATTTTTGTAAAAAATCATATAAATATATGCTTCCGCGCCCGAATTTTATGATTTTTCATCATATTTTAGCTAAAAGAAAACATTGCAACAAGAAAATTGCTATTTCAAGTGTGTTAGGTATTCTAGAATCCAGCCCATGTAGCTTACAATATACAACGTATTCATCAAAAATAGGTAAAATCTGATTATTTTTTGTAAAAAATCATACAAATATTTGTTTGCGCGCCCGAATTTTATAATTTTTCATCATATTTTATCCGCAATATAGGTCCAAAAGCATGTTTATAAATGTTTTAACAAAAATATCCATTTCAAGAGTAGGAAAAATCTGACTTCATTTTTGTAAAAAATCATATAAATATTTGCTTTCGCGCCCGAATTTTATGATTTTTCATCATATTTTAGATAAAAGAAAACATTGCAACAAAAAAATTGCTATTTCAAGTGTGGTAGGTATTCTAGAATCCAGCCCATGTAGCTTACAATATACAACGTATTCATCAAAAATAGTTAAAATCTGACTTTTTTTTGTAAAAAATCATACAAATATTTGTTTGCGCGCCCGAATTTTTTAATTTTTCATCATATTTTATCCGCAGTATAGGTCCAAAAGCATGTTTATGAACGTTTTATCAAAAATATCCATTTCAAAAATATGTAAAATCTGACTTTATTTTTGTAAAAAATCATATAAATATTTGCTTCCGAGCCCGAATTTTATGATTTTTCATCATATTTTAGCTAAAAAAAAACCTTGCAACAAGAAAATTGCTATTTCAAGTGTGTTAGCTATTCTAGAATCCAGCCCATGTAGCTTACAATATACAACGTATTCATCAAAAATAGGTAAAATCTGACTTTTTTTTGTAAAAAATCATATAAATATTTGTTTGCGCGCCCGAATTTTATAATTTTTCATCATATTTTATCCGCAATATAGGTCCAAAAGCATGATTATAAATGTTTTAACATAAATATCCATTTCAAGAGTAGGAAAAATCTGACTTTATTTTTGTAAAAAATCATATAAATATTTGCTTCCGCGGCCGAATTTTATGATTTTTCATCATATTTTAGCTAAAAGAAAACATTGCAACAAAAAAATTGCTATTTCAAGTGTGGTAGGTATTCTAGAATCCAGCCCATGTAGCTTACAATATACAACGTATTCATCAAAAATAGTTAAAATCTGACTTTTTTTTTGTAAAAAATCATATAAATATTTGTTTGCGCGCCGAAATTTTATAATTTTTCATCATATTTTATCCGCAGTATAGGTCCAAAAGCATGTTTATAAATGTTTTAACAAAAATATCCATTTCAAGAGTAGGAAAAATCTGACTTTATTTTTGTAAAAAATCATATAAATATTTGCTTCCGCGCCCGAATTTTATGATTTTTCATCATATTTTAGCTAAAAGAAAACATTGCAACAAGAAAATTGCTATTTCAAGTGTGGTAGGTATTCTAGAATCCAGCCAATGAAGCTTACAATATACAACGTATTCATCAAAAATAGGTAAAATCTGACTGTATTTTTGTAAAAAATTATATAAATATTTGTTTCCGCGCTCGAATTTTATAATTTTTCATCATATTTTATCCATAGTATAGGTCCAAAATCATGTTTATGAACGTTTTAACAAAACTATCCATTTCAAAAATATGTAAAATCTGACTTTATTTTTGTAAAAAATCATATAAATATATGCTTCCGAGCCCGAATTTTATGATTTTTCATCATATTTTAGCTAAAAGAAAACATTGCAACAAGAAAATTGCTATTTCAAGTGTGTTAGGTATTCTAGAATCCAGCCCATGTAGCTTAAAATATACAACGTATTCATCAAAAATAGGTAAAATCTGACTTTTTTTTTTGTAAAAAATCATATAAATATTTGTTTGTGCGCCCGAATATTATAATTTTTCATCATATTTTATCCGCAGTATAGATCCAAAAGCATGTTTATGAATGTTTTAACATAAATATCCATTTCAAGAATAGGAAAAATCTGACTTTATTTTTGTAAAAAATCATATAAATATTTGCTTCCGCGCCCGAATTTTATGATTTTTCATCATATTTTAGCTAAAAGAAAACATTGCAACAAAAAAATTGCTATTTCAAGTGTGGTAGGTATTCTAGAATCCAGCCCATGTAGCTTACAATATACAACGTATTCATCAAAAATAGTTAAAATCTGATTTTTTTTGTAAAAAATCATATAAATATTTGTTTGCGCGCCCGAATTTTATAATTTTTCATCATATTTTATCCGCAGTATAGGTCCAAAAGCATGTTTATGAACGTTTTAACAAAAATATCCATTTCAAAAATATGTAAAATCTGACTTTATTTTTGTAAAAAATCATATAAATATTTGCTTCCGAGCCCGAATTTTATGATTTTTCATCATATTTTAGCTAAAAGAAAACATTGCAACAAGAAAATTGCTATTTCAAGTGTGTTAGGTATTCTAGAATCCAGCCCATGTAGCTTAAATTATACAACGTATTCATCAAAAATAGGTAAAATCTGACTTTTTTTTTTGTAAAAAATCATATAAATATTTGTTTGCGCGCCCGAATATTATAATTTTTCATCATATTTTATCCGCAGTATAGATCCAAAAGCATGTTTATGAATGTTTTACATAAATATCCATTTCAAGAATAGGAAAAATCTGACTTTATTTTTGTAAAAAATCATATAAATATATGCTTCCGCGCCCGAATTTTATGATTTTTCATCATATTTTAGCTAAAAGAAAACATTGCAACAAGAAAATTGCTATTTCAAGTGTGTTAGGTATTCTAGAATCCAGCCCATGTAGCTTACAATATACAACGTATTCATCAAAAATAGGTAAAATCTGATTATTTTTTGTAAAAAATCATACAAATATTTGTTTGCGCGCCCGAATTTTATAATTTTTCATCATATTTTATCCGCAATATAGGTCCAAAAGCATGTTTATAAATGTTTTAACAAAAATATCCATTTCAAGAGTAGGAAAAATCTGACTTCATTTTTGTAAAAAATCATATAAATATTTGCTTTCGCGCCCGAATTTTATGATTTTTCATCATATTTTAGATAAAAGAAAACATTGCAACAAAAAAATTGCTATTTCAAGTGTGGTAGGTATTCTAGAATCCAGCCCATGTAGCTTACAATATACAACGTATTCATCAAAAATAGTTAAAATCTGACTTTTTTTTGTAAAAAATCATACAAATATTTGTTTGCGCGCCCGAATTTTTTAATTTTTCATCATATTTTATCCGCAGTATAGGTCCAAAAGCATGTTTATGAACGTTTTATCAAAAATATCCATTTCAAAAATATGTAAAATCTGACTTTATTTTTGTAAAAAATCATATAAATATTTGCTTCCGAGCCCGAATTTTATGATTTTTCATCATATTTTAGCTAAAAAAAAACCTTGCAACAAGAAAATTGCTATTTCAAGTGTGTTAGCTATTCTAGAATCCAGCCCATGTAGCTTACAATATACAACGTATTCATCAAAAATAGGTAAAATCTGACTTTTTTTTGTAAAAAATCATATAAATATTTGTTTGCGCGCCCGAATTTTATAATTTTTCATCATATTTTATCCGCAATATAGGTCCAAAAGCATGATTATAAATGTTTTAACATAAATATCCATTTCAAGAGTAGGAAAAATCTGACTTTATTTTTGTAAAAAATCATATAAATATTTGCTTCCGCGGCCGAATTTTATGATTTTTCATCATATTTTAGCTAAAAGAAAACATTGCAACAAAAAAATTGCTATTTCAAGTGTGGTAGGTATTCTAGAATCCAGCCCATGTAGCTTACAATATACAACGTATTCATCAAAAATAGTTAAAATCTGACTTTTTTTTTGTAAAAAATCATATAAATATTTGTTTGCGCGCCGAAATTTTATAATTTTTCATCATATTTTATCCGCAGTATAGGTCCAAAAGCATGTTTATAAATGTTTTAACAAAAATATCCATTTCAAGAGTAGGAAAAATCTGACTTTATTTTTGTAAAAAATCATATAAATATTTGCTTCCGCGCCCGAATTTTATGATTTTTCATCATATTTTAGCTAAAAGAAAACATTGCAACAAGAAAATTGCTATTTCAAGTGTGGTAGGTATTCTAGAATCCAGCCAATGAAGCTTACAATATACAACGTGTTCATCAAAAATAGGTAAAATCTGACTTTATTTTTGTAAAAAATTATATAAATATTTGTTTCCGCGCTCGAATTTTATAATTTTTCATCATATTTTATCCATAGTATAGGTCCAAAATCATGTTTATGAACGTTTTAACAAAAATATCCATTTCAAAAATATGTAAAATCTGACTTTATTTTTGTAAAAAATCATATAAATATATGCTTCCGAGCCCGAATTTTATGATTTTTCATCATATTTTAGCTAAAAGAAAACATTGCAACAAGAAAATTGCTATTTCAAGTGTGTTAGGTATTCTAGAATCCAGCCCATGTAGCTTAAAATATACAACGTATTCATCAAAAATAGGTAAAATCTGACTTTTTTTTTTGTAAAAAATCATATAAATATTTGTTTGTGCGCCCGAATATTATAATTTTTCATCATATTTTATCCGCAGTATAGATCCAAAAGCATGTTTATGAATGTTTTAACATAAATATCCATTTCAAGAATAGGAAAAATCTGACTTTATTTTTGTAAAAAATCATATAAATATTTGCTTCCGCGCCCGAATTTTATGATTTTTCATCATATTTTAGCTAAAAGAAAACATTGCAACAAAAAAATTGCTATTTCAAGTGTGGTAGGTATTCTAGAATCCAGCCCATGTAGCTTACAATATACAACGTATTCATCAAAAATAGTTAAAATCTGACTTTTTTTTGTAAAAAATCATATAAATATTTGTTTGCGCGCCCGAATTTTATAATTTTTCATCATATTTTATCCGCAGTATAGGTCCAAAAGCATGTTTATGAACGTTTTAACAAAAATATCCATTTCAAAAATATGTAAAATCTGACTTTATTTTTGTAAAAAATCATATAAATATTTGCTTCCGAGCCCGAATTTTATGATTTTTCATCATATTTTAGCTAAAAGAAAACATTGCAACAAGAAAATTGCTATTTCAAGTGTGTTAGGTATTCTAGAATCCAGCCCATGTAGCTTAAAATATACAACGT
>JAQOWZ010000374.1:0-49668 GCA_035578165.1 Stenolophus ochropezus
ACGCGCTATCTCAGAGTAAGAAGAGGTAAAATCTGATTTATTTTGGTAAAAATCATATAAATATTTGCTTCCGCGACCGAATTTTATGATTTTTTATCATAATTTAGGTAAAAGAAAACATTGCAACAAGAAAATTGCTATTTCAAGTGTGGTAGGTATTCTAGAATCCAGCCAATGAAGCTTACAATATACAACGTATTCATCAAAAATAGGTAAAATCTGACTTTATTTTTGTAAAAAATTATATAAATATTTGGTTCCGCGCTCGAATTTTATAATTTTTCATCATATATTATCCATAGTATAGGTACAAAAGCATGTTTATGAACGTTTTAACAAAAATATCCATTTCAAAAATATGTTAAATCTGACTTTATTTTTGTAAAAAATCATATAAATATTTGCTTCCGCGCCCGAATTTTATGATTTTTTATCATATTTTAGCTAAAAGAAAACATTGCAACAAGAAAATTGCTATTTCAAGTGTGTTAGGTATTCTAGAATCCAGCCCATATAGCTTACAATATACAATGTATTCATCAAAAATAGTTAAAATCTGACTTTTTTTTTGTAAAAAATCATATAAATATTTGTTTGCGCGCCCAGATTTTTATAATTTTTCATCATATTTTATCCGCAGTATAGGTCCAAAAGCATGTTTATGAATGTTTTAACAAAAATATCCATTTCAAGAATTGGAAAAATCTGACTTTATTTTAGTAAAAAATCATATAAATATTTGCTTCCGCACCCGAATTTATTGATTTTTTATCATATTTTTGCTAAAAGAAAACATTGCAACAAGAAAATTGCTATTTCAAGTGTGGTAGGTATTCTTGAATCCAGCCAATGAGGCTTACAATATACAACGTATTCATTAAAAATAGGTAAAATCTGATTTTTATTTTTGTAAAAAATTAAATAAATATTTGCTTCCGCGCCCGAATTTTATAATTTTTCATCATATTTTATCCACAGTATAGGTCCAAAAGCATGTTTATGAATGTATTAACAAAAATATCCATTTCAAGAATATGTAAAATCTGACTTTATTTTTGTAAAAAATCTTATAAATATTTGCTTCCGCGCCCGAATTTTATGATTTTTCATTTTACTTTAGGTAAAAGAAAACATTGCAACAAGAAAATTGCTATTTCAAATGTGATAGGTATTCTAGAATCCAGCCAATGAAGCTTACAATATACAACGTATTCATCAAAAATAGGTAAAATCTGACTTTATTTTTGTAAAAAATTAAATAAATATTTGCTTCCGCGCCCGAATTTTATGATTTCTCATATATTTTATCTAAAAGAAAACATTGCAACAAGAAAATTGCTATTTCAAGTGTGTTAGGCATTCTAGAATCCAGCCCATGTAGCTTACAATATACAACGTATTCAACAAAAATAGGTAAAATCTGAGTTTTTTTTGTAAAAAATCATTAAAATATTTGTTTGCGCGCCCGAATTTTATAATTTTTCATCATATTTTATCCGCAATATAGGTCCAAAAGCATGTTTATGAATGTTTTAACAAAAATATCCATTTCAAGAATATGTAAAATCTGACTTTATTTTTGTAAAAAATCATATAAATATTTGCTTCCGAGCCCGAATTTTATGATTTTTCATCATATTTTCGCTAAAAGAAAACATTGCAACAAGAAAATTGCTAATTCAAGTGTGTTAGGTATTCTAGAATCCAGCCCATGTAGCTTACAATATACAACGTATTCATCAAAAATAGGTAAAATCTGATTTTTTTTTGGAAAAAAATCATATAAATAATTGTTTGCGCGCCCGAATTTTATAATTTTTCATCATATTTTATCCGCAGTATAGGTCCAAAAGCATGTTTATGAATGTTTTAACAAAAATATCCATTTCAAGAATAGGAAAAATCTGACTTTATTTTTGTAAAAAATCATATAAATATTTGCTTTCGCGCCCGAATTTTATGATTTTTCATTATATTTTAGCTAAAAGAAAACATTGCATTAAGAAAATAGCTATTTCAAGTCTGTTAGGTATTCTAGAATCCAGCCCATGTAGCTTACAATATACAACGTTTTCATCAAAAATAGGTAAAATATGACTTTTTTTTGTAAAAAATCATATAAATATTTGCTTTCGCGCCCGAATTTTATAATTTATCATCATATTATATCCACAGTATAGGTCCAAAAGCATGTTTATGAATGTATTAACAAAATTATCCATTTCAAGAATATGTAAAATCTGACTTTATTATTGTAAAAAATCATATAAATATTAGCTTCCGCGCCCGAATTTTATGATTTTTCATCATAATTTAGGTAAAAGAAAACATTGCAACAAGAAAATAGCTATTTCAAGTGTGGTAGGTATTCTAGAATCCAGCCAATGAAGCTTACAATATACAACCCATTCATCAAAAATAGGTAAAATCTGACTTTATTTTTGTAAAAAATCATATAAATATTTGCTTTCGCGCCCGAATTTTATGATTTTTCATTATATTTTAGCTAAAAGAAAACATTGCATTAAGAAAATAGCTATTTCAAGTCTGTTAGGTATTCTAGAATCCAGCCCATGTAGCTTACAATATACAACGTTTTCATCAAAAATAGGTAAAATATGACTTTTTTTTTGTAAAAAATCATATAAATATTTGCTTTCGCGCCCGAATTTTATAATTTATCATCATATTATATCCACAGTATAGGTCCAAAAGCATGTTTATGAATGTATTAACAAAATTATCCATTTCAAGAATATGTAAAATCTGACTTTATTATTGTAAAAAATCATATAAATATTAGCTTCCGCGCCCGAATTTTATGATTTTTCATCATAATTTAGGTAAAAGAAAACATTGCAACAAGAAAATAGCTATTTCAAGTGTGGTAGGTATTCTAGAATCCAGCCAATGAAGCTTACAATATACAACCCATTCATCAAAAATAGGTAAAATCTGACTTTATTTTTGTAAAAAATCATATAAATATTTGCTTCCGCGCCCGAATTTTATAATTTTTCATCATATTTTATCCATAGTATAGGTCCAAAAGCATGTTTATGAACGTTTTAACAAAAATATCCATTTCAAGAATATGTAAAATCTGACTTTATTTTTGTAAAAAATCATATAAATATTAGCTTCCGCGCCCGAATTTTATAATTTTTCATCATAATTTAGGTAAAACGAAACATTGCAACAAGAAAATTGCTATTTCAAGTGTGGTAGGTATTCTAGAATTTAGCCAATGAAGCTTACAATATACAACGTGTTCATCAAAAATAGGTAAAATCTGACTTTATTTTTGTAAAAAATTATATAAATATTTGCTTCCGCGCCCGAATTGTATAATTTTTCGTCATAATTTATCCATTGTATAGGTCCAAAAACATGTTTATGAATGTCTTAACTAAAATATCCATTTGAAAAATAGGTAAAATCTGACTTTATTTTTGTAAAAAATCTCATAAATATTTGCTTCCGCGCCCGACTTTTATGAATTTTCATCATATTTTAGCTAAAAGAAAACATTGCATTAAGAAAATAGCTACAATATACAACGTGTTCATCAAAAATAGGTAAAATCTGACTTTATTTTTGTAAAAATTATATAAATATTTGCTTCCGCGCCCGAATTTTATAATTATTCATCATATTTTATCCATAGTATAGGTCCAAAAACATGTTTATGAACGTTTTAACAAAAATATCCATTTCAAAAATAGGTAAAATCTGACTTTATTTTTGTAAAAAATCATATAAATATTTGCTTCCGCGCCCGAATTTTATGATTTTTTATCATAATTTAGGTAAAAGAAGACATTGCAACAAGAAAATTGCTATTTCAAGTGTGATAGGTATTTTAGAATCCAGCCAATGAAGCTTACAATATACAACGTATTCATCAAAAATAGGTAAAATCTAACTTAATTTTTGAAAAAAATTATATAAATATTTGCTTCCGCGCTTGGATTTTATAATTTTTCATCATATTTTATCCATAGTGTAGGTCCAAAAGCATGTTTATGAACGTTTTAACAAAAATATCCATTTAAAAAATATGTAAAATCTGACTTTATTTTTGTAAAAAATCCTATAAATATTTGCTTCCGCGCCCGAATTTTATGATTTTTCATCATATTTTAGCTAAAAGAAAACATTGCAACAAGAAAATTGCTATTTCAAGTGTGTTAGGTATTCTAGAATCCAGCCCATGTAGCTTACAATATACAACGTATTCATCAAAAATAGGTAAAATCTGACTTTTTTTTTTGTAAAAAATCATATAAATATTTGTTTGCGCGCCCGAATTTTATAATTTTTCATCATATTCTATCCGCAGTATAGATTCAAATGCATGTTTATGAATGTTTTAACAAAAATATCCATTTCAAGAATAGGAAAAATCTGACTTTATTTTTGTAAAAAATCATATAAATATTTGCTTCCGTGCCCGAATTTTATGATTTTTCATCATATTTTAGCTAAAAGAAAACATTGCAACAAGAAAATTGCTATTTCAAGTGTGTTAGGTAATCTAGAATCCAGCCCATGTAGCTTACAATATACAACGTATTCATCAAAAATAGGTAAAATCTGACTTTTTTTTGTAAAAAATCTTATAAATATTTGCTTCCGCACCCGAATTTTATAATTTTTCATCATATTTTATCCGCAGTATAGGTTCAAATGCATGTTTATGAATGTTTTAACAAAAATATCCATTTCAAGAATAGGAAAAATCTGACTTTATTTTTGTAAAAAATCATATAAATATTTGCTTCCGTGTCCGAATTTTATTAATGTTCATCATATTTTAGCTAAAAGAAAACATTTCAACGAGAAAATTGCTATTTCAAGTGTAGTAGGTATTCTAGAATCCAGCCAATGAAGCTTACAATATACAACGTATTCATCAAAAATAGGTAAAATCTGACTTTTTTTTTGTAAAAAATCATAAATATTTGCTTCCGCGACCGAATTTTATAATTTATATCATATTTTATCCACAGTATAGGTCCAAAAGCATGTTTATGAATGTATTAACAAAAATATCCATTTCAAGAATATTTAAATCTGACTTTATTTTTGTAAAAGATCATATAAATATTTGCTTCCCGCGCCCGAATTTTATGATTTTTCATCATAATTTAAGTAAAAGAAAACATTGCAACAAGAAAATTGCTATTTAAAGTGTGGTAGGTATTCTAGAATCCAGCCAATGAAGCTTACACTATACAACGTATTCATCAAAAATAGGTAAAATCTGACTTTATTTTTGTAAAAAATTATATAAATATTTGCTTCCGCGATCGTATATTATAATTTTTTATCATATTTTATCCATAGTATAGTTCCAAAAGCATGTTTATGAACGTTTTAACAAAAATATCCAAATCAAAAATATGTAAAATCTGACTTTATTTTTGTAAAAAATCATATAAATATTTGCTTCCGCGCCCGAATTTTATTATTTTTTATCATAATTTAGGTAAAAGAAAACATTGCAACAAGAAAATTGCTATTTCAAGTGTGTTAGGTATTCTAGAATCCAGCCCATTTAGCTTACAATATACAACGTATTCATCAAAAATAGGTAAAATCTGACTTTTCTTTGTAAAAAATCATATAAATATTTGTTTGCGCCCGAATTTTATAATATTTCATCATATTTTATCCGCAGTATAGGTCCAAAAGCATGTTTATGAATGTTTTAACAAAAATATCCATTTCAAGAATAGGAAAAATCTGACTTTATTTTTGTAAAAAATCATATAAATATTTGCTTCCACACCCGAATTTTATAATTTTTCATCATATTTTATCCACAGTATAGGTCCACACGCATGTTTATGAATGTATTAACAAAAATATCCATTTCAAGAATATGTAAAATCTGACTTTATTTTTGTAAAAAATCTTATAAATATTTGCTTCCGCACCCGAATTTTATAATTTTTCATTATATTTTATTCACAGTATAGGTCCAAAAGCATGTTTATGAATGTTTTAAACAAAAATATCCATTTCAAGAAGAGGTAAAATCTGACTTTATTTAGGTAAAAATCATATAAATATTTGCTTCCGCGACCGAATTTTATGATTTTTCATTTTACTTTAGGTAAAAGAAAACATTGCAACAAGAAAATTGCTATTTCAAATGTAATAGGTATTCTAGAATCCAGCCAATGAAGCTTACAATATACAACGTATTCATCAAAAATGGGTAAAATCTGACTTTAATTTTGTAAAAAATTAAATAAATATTTGCTTCCGCGCTCGAATTTTATAATTTTTCATTATATTTTATCCATAGTATAGGTCGAAAAGCATGTTTATGAACGTTTTAACAAAAATATCAATTTCAAAAATATGTTAAATCTGACTTTATTTTTGTAAAAAATCATATAAATATTTGCTTCCGCGCCCGAATTTTATAATTTTTCATCATATTTTATCCATAGTATAGGTCCAAAAGCATGTTTATGAACGTTTTTAACAAAAATATCCATTTAAAAAATATGTAAAATCTGACATTATTTTTGTAAAAAATCATATAAATATTTGCTTCCGCGCCCGAATTTTATGATTTTTCATCATATTTTAGCTAAAAGAAAACATTGCAACAAGAAAATTGCTATTTCAAGTGTGTTAGGTATTCTAGAATCCAGCCCATGTAGCTTACAATATACAACGTATTCATCAAAAATTGGTAAAATCTGACTTTTTTTGTAAAAAATCTTAAAAATATTTGTTTGCGCGCCCGAATTTTATAATTTTTCATCATATTTTATCCGCAGTATAGGTCCAAAACTATGTTTATGAATGTTTTAACAAAAATATCCATTTCAAGAATAGGTAAAATCTGACTTTATTTTGGTAAAATATCATATAAATATTTGCTTCCGCGCCCGAATTTTATGATTTTTCAGCATAATTTAGGTAAAAGAAAACATTGCAACAAAAAAAATTGCTATTTCAAGTGTGTTAGGTATTCTAGAATCCAGCCCCTGTAGCTTACAATATACAACGTATTCATCAAAAATTGGTAAAATCTGACTTTTTTTGTAAAAAATCTTAAAAATATTTGTTTGCGCGCCCGAATTTTATAATTTTTCATCATATTTTATCCGCAGTATAGGTTCAAAACTATGTTTATGAATGTTTTAACAAAAATATAAAAAGGTATTCTAGAATCCAGCCAATGAAGCTTACAATATACAACGTATTCATCAAAAATTGTTGCAGTGCGCTTTTGGATCGCAAATAAAATAAAACACTTTATTCAATAATTTTATTATTGAAATATAAAATAGAAATACTGCGTGAAAAATTACAAAACATTAATTGACAATAAATATTATAAACAACTACAACTGCTACTACTATTTTTATATATAACAACAAGTGAATAATTTATAAGGAAGGAAAATAAAAATCAAAGTAACCACATATCAATTAGCTGTCATAATGAAATGTATGACAAGTAATGTCAAATGTCATTTTAACACTTCCACTCTTGGAATACATTTAATAAGTAATAAAGTATTATATTTTCATCCCATTTAAATCTAGCAAGTTATTAAATCTCTCCCTCGGAAGTGGTTTTGTAAATAAATCTGCTAATTGATTATTGGTACTAATATATTTTATAGCAATTTCACCACTTTAATTTTTCTCCCTTATAAAATGATATCGTATATCCATATGCTTAGTTCTTTTGTGAAACTCTGGATTTTTGACAAGCTTTATAGCACTTTGGTTATCAACATAAAGAGTTATTGGTTCAACATATGGATATGCGAGTTCACTCAATAGTCGTCTGAGCCAAACTGCTTCTTTAGTCGCAGAAGATGCGGCTACATATTCAGCTTCAGTTGTGCTCAGAGTCACAAGTCTTTGACGTTCACAACCCCAGATCACAGGTCCGTATGACAATTGAAACACATGACCGGAAGTTGATCTTCTAGTTGTAATGTCACCTGCAAAGTCTGCATCTGAGTAACCTACTGGTTTTCTAGCGCTTCTACTGCGTGAATATACTATTCCTAAGTCAACTGTACCTTTTAAATATCTTAATATACGCTTCGTGAAATGCCAGTGAGTGTTATCAAAGTTACTCAAATGTCGACTTGCTTGATTTACTGCAAAAGCAATATCAGGGCGACTTACTAAAGCTATAAAATTTAAACATCCTACAAGTTCTCTGTAAGGAATTTTGGGATCTGATTTATTATTTTCATTAGGTGAAATAAGAGATGTGTGAGTGTCACATGGTATACTTAATGATTTAGCGTCATTCATATTAAAACGTTTTAATAAATTTTTAATATAAGCTGACTGATGGATTTTTATTTTTCCTATGTGCTTATTTCGTTCAATTTGTATACCAACGAACATATGACAATCACCCATAGTTATTTCAAAAGATTCTCGTAAATAGTTAATTACTCTGTCTAATGCTTTTACAGACTTCGATAAAATTATACCATCATCTACATATAAAGCTAGATATATAATATTTTTCTCTAATTGACCTTTAAAGACACATTTGTCACTCTCACACTCAAGGAAGCTACACATTTTAAGGAATGATTTGAATTTTTGGTTCCAGCAGCGCGATGCCTGCTTCAAACCATACAATGATTTTACAAGTTTACAAGCAACATTACCTTCACTATTATTATTAATTTTAAGTCCGTCAGGGATTTTCATGTACACCTCTTCTTGTAATTCGCCATATAGGAATGCAGTCTTGACGTCAAACTGACGAATGTTGAGATCTTGTTCTGCAGCAATCGCTAGGAGAACTCTGATGGAGTCGTAGCGGGCTACTGGTGAGAAAGTCTCATGGTTGTCGAGACCTTCGCGTTGCTTAAAACCTCTGGCGCAAAGTCGCGCCTTATAGCGCTCGACATCTCCTGATGGCGAACGTTTTATTTTGAAAACCCATTTGGAGTCAATGAGTTGCTTCTCTCTTGGAAGAGGCACGATGTCCCAAGTGTGGTTGTCTCGATGCGATGCTAACTCGTCGTTAATTGCAGATTCCCAGCGATCTGCATCTTGTGAAGTAATGGCTTCTTGATAACTGCGAGGCTCTTGACATTCAGCAAAATTTACTTCGTAGCGGACAGGACACCTGAGGGTAGCACGATCTCTCAATTGTCTTGTGTTTTCTGGTTCTGGGTGTTGATGATTGTTTGAAGAAATGTTACTGTCATTTTCAGGCTGTTGACACTGGTAAGGAAAACTGAAACTAACAGTAGAGTCTTTTAGAGTGTTTATATTATTAGAATTGCTTTCATCAAACACAACATTCCGACTAACGAAAATTTGACGTCTATCAATGTCATAGAGTCTATAATTTGGGGACTCTTGATGATATCCAATAAGGATTGATTTTCTAGCCTTTGGACTGAGTTTTCTGCGTTGGGATTTTGGAATATTTGCGTAGGCAGTACATCCAAATGTTCTTAAATGACTTATATTTGGCTTTTTTTTAAACCAAATTTCGTATGGTGTCACTTGTGTTGTAGCTGTACGATTAAGTACGTATACAGCAGTGTTTACCGCTTCCGCCCAAAGGAAACGTGGTAAGTTCTTTGCTTCTAGCATGGTAGTGGCAGATTCCAGAATTGTTCTGTTTTCTCTTTCTGAACGTCCGTTTTGCTCAGGCGTGTAAGGAGCAGTTGTCTCGATTATGATGCCATAATTTCTGCAAATGGACTGCATGATCGAGTTTATATATTCTGTTCCGTTGTCCACACGAATAGATTTCATATGACGACCAAACTTGTCATATACAAGAGCTGCAAACTCCTTGAATTTGTCTGGAACGTCTGATTTATATTTAATAAAATATACGTGTCTGAAAGCAGACGCTTCATCTTTAAAAAGGACGTAGTATTTAGACCCACCAAGCGAATGAGGCTGCATTGAACCACAAACGTCGCTGTGATATTTCTCGCCTGGTTGCATTGGTATTTTATCTTCTTTTCTTGTGAAAGGAAGTCGATGAGATTTACCCATTTGACATGGCTCACAGAAAAAATCTTCAGTTGATTTAATTTCGGCACCTGTGACTAGTCCTTTGTCAAATGTTTTTAGCACAGATTTCTTGTTAATATGTCCAAGTCTATTGTGCCAAACTTGTAATGAACTGGTTGCAGACTGAGCTTCTATCTTCATGGTTGGTATTAAGTAAAGTCGATAAAGATGATTACCTTGTTTCTTTCCTTGTACTTTAATCTCACCATAATTAGAAATTTTGATGTAATCTTTTGTAAAATTGACAGTAAAGTTTTTCTCTGTACATACACCAATTGACAACAAATTCTTTTTGAAACTTGGCACATACAGTACTTCTTCAAGATTTACCTTCAACCATTTTCCATCGACGTAACTATTAACAGGTATGACACCTTTTCCTGTTGCTTCCCTTTCACCGTCATCTCCAAGTATGACTGTTCTATTGCTTATACTTTGGAAAGACGAAAACCATTCTCGATGGTGAGTAATGTGCATGGTACACGCACTATCAGCGAAGAATATGTCATCTATTGGTTTGTTCATTATATCCGTTTCAATAACATGGATCTCTTGTGCATTAGATGACATATCTGATTTATTTTTAGATGATGAGGAAATAAGAGCTGTGACGTTTTTCTTATCAGCTACCTTATTAATTCTTTTAAGTTTCCAGCACTCCTTTTTTAGGTGACCACGTTTGTGACAGTAGGCGCACCCTGGCGATTTATTTTTATTTTCTCCAGGTTTCTGTTCATTTCTCCATTTTAATGAAGCTTTGCTGCTCCTATTGTCGGTGGTAGATAAGGTAGTGAGGGCTAGTGTCATTTCATCCATTTTTATCATGCGTGATTCTTCTTTTATGAGACGTTCTCGTAGATTTTGTAGTTTCTGTTCACTTCTGGAGACGCTGTCCGAGGCAGTAATAAGCGCATTGAATTTTGAAGGTAGACCACCAAGAATTTTTGCCATGATAGCAGTGTCTGATACTTTTTCTCCTAAATCTATTAGTTGACGTGCTGTATTTTCAACTTTTGCCATAAAATGAGATACTGATTCATTAGATTCCATTTTTAATTCATGAAACCGTTGCATCAATATTAATATGTTAGAAGCAGATTTTTGTTCGTGAATTTCTAACAGTTTGTTCCACATTTCTGCAGCTGTTTCACATGGTAATAAATATTGGAGCTGTGAGTATTCCATGGCGGTCGAAATAGTACACATGGCGATAGCATTTTTCACTTCCCATGTTGAATGCGTCGAATCAGCCGCATCAGGTTCATTTACTGTACCATCGACATATCCTTTTACACAAAGTGCTATGAGGACAGTATTTATTTGAAATTTCCAGGCTTGGAAATTAGTGCCGTCAAATTTGACGATTTGTTTTGCAAACGATAGGTCGTTCATTGTATTCACCACGATATCTGTTCCTGATAGTTTTAGTATTACTTGCGATTAGCAATAACCACCTAGGCCCATAACCTGTTGCAGTGCGCTTTTGGATCGCAAATAAAATAAAACACTTTATTCAATAATTTTATTATTGAAATATAAAATAGAAATACGGCGTGAAAAATTACAAAACAATAATTGACAATAAATGTAAAATCTGACTTAATTTTTTTAATTAATCATATAACAACAACTACAACTGCTACTACTATATTTATATATAACAACAACTGAATAATTTATAAGGAAGGAAAATAAAAATCAAAGTAACCACATATCAATTAGCTGTCATAATGAAATGTATGACAAGTAATGTCAAATGTCATTTTAACAAAAAAAGGTAAATTCTGACTTTTTTTTGTAAAAAATCATTAAAATATTTGTTTCCGCGCCCGAAATTTATAATTTTTCATCATATTTTATCCACAGTATAGGTCCAAAAGCATGTTTATGAATGTATTAACAAAAATATCCATTTCAAGAATATGTAAAATCTGACTTTATTTTTGTAAAAAATCATATAAATATTTGATTCCGCGCCCGAATTTAATGATTTATCATCATGTTTTAGCTAAAAGAAAACATTGCAACAAGAAAATTGCTATTTCAAGTGTGTTAGGTATTCTAGAATCCAGCCCATGTAGCTTACAATATACAACGTATTCATCAAAAATAGGTAAAATCTGACTTTTTTTTGTAAAAAATCATAAATATTTGTTTGCGCGCCCGAATTTTATAATTTTTCATCATATTTTATCCGCAGTATAGGTCCAAAAGCATGTTTTATGAATGTTTTAAAAAAATATCCATTTCAAGAATATGTAAAATCTGACTTAATTTTTTTAATTAATCATATAAATATTTGCTTCCGCGCCCGAATTTTATGATTTTTCATCATATTTTAGCTAAAAAAAAACATTGCAACAAGCAAATTGCTATTTCAAGTGTGTTAGGTATTCTAGAATCCAGCCCATGTAGCTTACAATATACAACGTATTCATCAAAAATAGGTAAAATCTGATTTTTTTTTGTAAAAAATCATATAAATATTTGTTTGCGCGCCCGAATTTTATAATTTTCCATCATATTTTATCCATAATATAGGTCCAAAAGCATGTTTATAAACGTTTTAACAAAAATATCCATTTCAAGAATATGTAAAATCTGACTTTATTTTTGTAAAAAATCATATAAATATTTGCTTCCCCGACCGAATTTTATGATTTTTCATCATAATTTAGGTAAAAGAAAACATTGCAACAAGAAAATTGCTATTTCAAGTGTGGTAGGTATTCTAGAATCCAGCCAATGAAGCTTACAATATACAACGTATTCATCAAAAATAGGTAAAATCTGACTTTATCTTTGCAAAAAATTTTATATAAATATTTGCTTCCGCGCTCGAATTTTATAATTTTTTATCATATTTTATCCATAGTATAGGTCCAAAATCATGTTTATGAACGTTTTAACAAAAATATCCATTTCAAAAATATGTTAAATCTGACTTTATTTTTGTAAAAAATCATATAAAAATTTGCTTTCGCGCCCGAATTTTATGATTTTTTATCATATTTTAGCTAAAAGAAAACATTACAACAAGAAAATTGCTATTTCAAGTGTGTTAGGTATTCTAGAATCCAGCCCATGTAGCTTACAATATTTAATGTATTCAACAAAAATAGGTAAAGTCTGACTTTTTTTTTGTAAAAAATCATAAATATTTGTTTGCGCGCCCGAATTTTATAATTTTTTATCATATTTTATCCGCAGTATAGGTCCAAAAGCATGTTTATGAATGTTTTAACAAAAATATCCATTTCAACAATAGTAAAAATCTGACTTTATTTTTGTAAAAAATCATATAAATATTTGCTTCCCCGACCGAATTTTATGATTTTTCATCATAATTTAGGTAAAAGAAAACATTGCAACAAGAAAATTGCTATTTCAAGTGTGGTAGGTATTCTAGAATCCAGCCCATGTAGCTTACAATATACAACGTATTCATCAAAAATAGGTAAAATCTGACTTTATCTTTGCAAAAAATTTTATATAAATATTTGCTTCCGCGCTCGAATTTTATAATTTTTTATCATATTTTATCCATAGTATAGGTCCAAAATCATGTTTATGAACGTTTTAACAAAAATATCCATTTCAAAAATATGTTAAATCTGACTTTATTTTTGTAAAAAATCATATAAAAACTTGCTTTCGCGCCCGAATTTTATGATTTTTTATCATATTTTAGCTAAAAGAAAACATTGCAACAAGAAAATTGCTATTTCAAGTGTGTTAGGTATTCTAGAATCCAGCCCATGTAGCTTACAATATTTAATGTATTCAACAAAAATAGGTAAAGTCTGACTTTTTTTTTGTAAAAAATCATAAATAATTGTTTGCGCGCCCGAATTTTATAATTTTTTATCATATTTTATCCGCAGTATAGGTCCAAAAGCATGTTTATGAATGTTTTAACAAAAATATCCATTTCAACAATAGGAAAAATCTGACTTTATTTTTGTAAAAAATCATATAAATATTTGATTCCGCGCCCGAATTTAATGATTTATCATCATGTTTTAGCTAAAAGAAAACATTGCAACAAGAAAATTGCTATTTCAAGTGTGTTAGGTATTCTAGAATCCAGCCCATGTAGCTTACAATATACAACATATTTATCAAAAATAGGTAAAATCTGACTTTTTTTTTGTAAAAAATCATATAAATATTTGCTTCCGCGCCCGAATTTTATAATTATTCATCATATTTTATCCACAGTATAGGTCCAAAAGCATGTTTATGAATGTATTAACAAAAATATCCATTTCAAGAATATGTAAAATCTGACTTTATTTTTGTAAAAAATCATATAAATATTTGCTTCCGCGCCCGAATTTTATGATTTTTCATCATATTTTAGCTAAAAGGAAACATTGCAACAAGAAAATTGCTATTTCAAGTGTGATAGGTATTCTAGAATCCAGCCAATGAAGCTTACAATATACAACGTATTCATCAAAAATAGGTAAAATCTGACTTTATTTTTGTAAAAAATTAAATAAATATTTGCTTCCGCGCTCGAATTTTATAATTTTTCATCATATTTTATCCATAGTATAGGTCCAAAAGCATGTTTATGAACGTTTTAACAAAAATATCAATTTAAAAAATATGTAAAATCTGACTTTATTTTTGTAAAAAATCATAAAAATATTTGCTTCCGCGCCCGAATTTTATGATTTTTCATCATATTTTAGCTAAAAGAAAATAATAATAATAATAATATATTTATTGTTTAAGAAAAGTATCTTATACAACGGATTGACAACATATAATCAATTCATATAAATATAAATATATGTATATATAAAGACAGAAGAGTAACAACATATTACATTTCAGTAATTAGTATTAGAGAACGATATACGATATACATACAAGTTTAACAAGTGTAATTTAAGTCAATTCAGTATAGCAGACAACAAAGTTTAATACGAGTATTTTAGGTGTTCCATTTCAATGACTACCATTTTAAATTATTCATTTAAACAGAAACTACGTAGCTTCATAGCGCCTATGGTATAGTAGAATATATTATTGGCTTTTTCAATATTAGTGATATTTAGAAGTTCTTTTATATCTGACAATTTGTTTATGTACTTTTTTATGAAGTTATTTCTGAGTGGGGCGTAGATTGGACACTCTGTAAAAATGTGGAAGATATCTTCTAGTTTGTTCAAGTTACATAATGGACATATATTATTTGCGTCCAACTCATATTTAATATTCTTATAAAATATTCTTAGCCCTCTTTTATTGCTAAGTCTTATCTGACACAGTATCCGCATTATTACAATAGGAATTTTAAAATTTAAATAGGTTTCTCTCACAACGTTTGTTTTCAATTGTTTATATATTTCACTATATCTAGAAATTTCTAGGTTATTTTGATCAGTTTGCTGCAGTGCTATAGAAAATTTATCAATTATTTTAGATATTACTAGTTTATTTATACGTTGGTTATTCCATACGTACTCAAAATCTAACTTTATTAGGAATAATTTTAGCTGACTGCACCAATTATATGCCTCTTTATTACTGTCTGTCTTGTCCAAAAATAGCAGCCTGTTATATAGCATTTTGGGATACCTGTTGCTCTCCATGTTTAATAACTTTTCCCACCATTTTATAATTCTTTTCCAAATCGCTACAGCTGTATGGTTAGTTCCGGTTTCGAGTCTCACCATATGATTGGGCGTGTTTATTGAGCAGTGCAGAATACTTTTCAAAATTTTAATTTGGCATTTTTCAATATTTTCTATCTGATGAAGAGCCCACACTTCTGATGCGTATAAGGAAATTGCATTAATAACGGTGTTTAACAGCAAATGTTTTTCATTCCATGTTTCTGATTTACCTTTAGCAAGAGCATTTTTTATTATTTGAGTTGCAGTTGAAGTTTTTTTGGTTATATTTTTTGCTGTTACGTTAAATTTCCCCGAACAAGAAAAAACTACCCCTAGATAACAAAATTCATTAACAATTTCAATTTTTTGATTATCATAGCGGAAGGTATGCTTTATAGGAGGTCTACGTCCTTTGTGAAATATTAACACTTTAGTCTTTGCCGTATTAACTGTAAGTGAGTTTTTTATACAGTAAGAGTGTAAAGCAGATAACTTATTCTGGACATCAATCGGTGAATCACAAAGAATACCCATGTCGTCAGCATATGCTAACATCAGAAGATCATATACACCGTCTACATTGAGGCCTTTTAAATTTAGTGCTCTAAAGTGTTCTTCCATGTCATTTATAAATAGTGAGAATAAGAGAGGATTTAATATCTCTCCTTGCAAAATCCCCTCAGTTATGTTTATACTATTACCGAGATTTTGATTTAAATTGATTTTAAAACACGCTAGTTTGTATAAATTTTGCAATATTCTAATAATTTTTATACTGATACCAATAGCGTATAATTTATGCCAGAGTAGCTCGTGATTAACCGAGTCGAAAGCGCGTTTGAAATCAATAAAGATACAATATGTGTTACACTTTCTAAGGCGTCATCTAAGATTTGCTATTGTAGACAAACAAAAGATATTATCAACTGTGCTCCTATTTTTTCTGAAGCCTGCTTGATTTTCACACAGTATCCCTCGTTCCTCTACCCAGGATTGAAGTCTGTCATGTATCATTTGGGTAAATAATTTACATATGCTATTTAATAGGGCTATCCCTCAATAATTAAAAGGATTAGTTTTATCCCCTTTTTTATGAATTAAGACTAGCTGAATTAATGACCATGACTTAGGAATGTTTGCGGTATTTAAAATAGTGTTGAAAAGATTTAAAATGTAGTGCTCCCAATTTGGCGATAAATTTTTATAGAATTCGTTCCCAATTCCATTTTCTCCTGGTGTTTTATTTTGTTTACATTCAGTTATGCTCAGATGAAGTTCATCTAAGCTAAATTCAATATCTAAAAGAGGATCAAAATATCCGTAATGAGATAATGCATATGGATCAGATGGAGTATGGGATAAGTAAATTTGATTGAAAAAATTTTCCCATTGATAAAGTTCAATTTCATTTGCATTTTTTGGCCTAGTGCGTAAAGAATTTATTGTTTTCCAGAAGGTAATGCTATCTTTAATATTAGAAAGAGCTTCTTTGATATTATTATCATATTCTTTTTTATATTTATTTAAGGTTTGCCGATATTGCTTTTTGGCTGCCAAATGTTCATCTAAGTTTACGTTATTAGCACATTTTTTAAAATTTTTTAAACACTGGAGAGCAGTTTTTTTGGCACGGTAACATTCATCGTTAAACCACGGTTTTAGCTCCCACGCGCTATCTCAGAGTGGAGACTTTACTATATGGATCATGCTTGATTGAGCAGCTGCTTCTTTAAGAGCAGATATCAAATTTTCATTGAGTTCATCAACATTATTGCTATAAAAATATATATAACTTAATTGTTCAAGATTATTTCGAAATATTTGTGCCATAGCAGCATTAAATTTGAAATTTATGTTATAAGTATCATGTTTAATTGTTTCGTTATTTGTGATATTTATTTTATCATCGCTCCCCGTAGATACTAAACAGATACTGTGTGGAGATCCTGCTAATGTATTTTCATTATCAAAAGTGTTAACTGTTTCGATAAAGTTTAGATTAGCCCAAATTAAATCTATTGTGCTCTTCCCCAGCGTACTTAAAAACGTATACGAACTTGGTATATCCCCTGTAGTGCGACCATTAAGTAGGTACTGCCCTGCATATTCCATTAATTGTACTAGTTTTATACGTCGATTGTTAGTTTCGTTGCTGAGAGACTCTCTATAGCCATATACATTTGTATTCAAAAATACATCATCTTCCAATTGATTAAGCTGCCCAATCTTGCCATTAAAGTCTCCTGCAATAATGATTTTATGATTATTATATACATTAGTAATAGAATTAACCGTTTCAGAAAATAAATCTAGTACTATACCACAATCTAGGTTAGGTTTCATGTAAACATTACCAATAATATATTTACCATGACTGCATGTTAGCTCTATGAATATCCACATGTTTGATTTATCTATCAAGTTAATTTTAAAAGATTTTTCCGCGATCTTTCTCTTTTATTGCTGCACTGTCAGTGACATTTAAATTAAATTCATTAAGGAATGGAGGTAATGTAGTAACAGATGAAATACAAAATGTTTCAGATAGACAGATAACATCTGCTTTTAGAAGAAGGTATTCAGTTTTACTATTTAAATTAAAAATATTTTTATAACCATTATTATTCCAATATACAATATTTAATTTATTTTTGTTATCTACTTTCCTATTATTCCCTGAAGTTGAGGAATGCCCGTCCTTCACTTATGCCTGATTGGTTGCTTGCTCGTCTTTATTGTCAATGTCAATGCTGCTGGTAGTTGTTTGTTGTGTCTCGAAAAAAATCCATCTTCAGTAAGGTATTATTTGAGTTTTGGCGCTTCACTGCAGGTTGTTGTGTTGGGGTGGACCCGTCGGATGAAATGCTAGCCCTTCCTTTTTTTTCTGATGTAGAAGCATGTTGCACTGGCGTCTGTTCATATTTCTTCCCATTTACCCATAGAGTGTTGCCGCGTAATTTGGTACTTTTTCCTTCACCCTTACTTTTTTTCATGACACTGATAAGAATTTTCCTTTCTTCTCTTTCTTTAGTTGTTAGGTCCACATTGACGTACATTTTTGTACCTTTTAAATGCTTGCGATTTTTGAAAATTTCGTTTCTTATTTTCAGTGATGTAAGGGTTACTAGAATAGGTCTGCAACCATTTACATTATTATTCTTTGGGCCAAGTCTGAAGGTGTTTTGAATCTCAGTAGACTGGATATTGACTTTTAATTTTTCCGTTATCATACGGAGAATAAGACTTTCCAGTTCAGATAGTGACGTTTCTTTTTCCTCGACCCCCTTAATAATAATGTTTTTTCGTTTGACTTGTTTTTCAAGCTTATATATGATTGCTTCTTGTTGACTGACTTTATCGAATAATTTTTGGACTTCTTCTACGATGCAGGTATTTTGAGCAATTAATTTGTCTAGGTTTGCTTTAGTACTGCTTACATCTATTTTAATGTCGTCCAATTGATTTACTTTGCCAAATATTATTTTTAACATGGCTTTTTCATCTATATCATCCACGAGTGCCATTGGATATGATAGGTTAAGATCACCAGTTCTTTGTTTCGTAAAAGATGATATATATTTTTTGTTGATATATGTTTTTGCACTACTTATTAAATAGCTGGTGTTATTACACCTTTATGTAGTTTGATAATAGTTTTGTTAAAACAGTTTATCTTTTCTCTGTCAAAAACACGTCAGTCTGATACAAAGTCAGCGCTGCCAACCGTATTTTAGCTAAAAGAAAACATTGCAACAAGAAAATTTCTTTTTCAAGTGTGTTAGGTATTCTAGAATCCAGCCCATGTAGCTTACAATATATAAAGTATTCATCAAAAAAAGTTAAAATCTGACTTTTTTTTGTAAAAAATCATATAAATATTGGTTTTCGCGCCCGAACTTTATAATTTTTCATCATATTTTATCCGCAGTATAGTTCCAAAAGCATGTTTATGAATGTTTTAACAAAAATATTCATTTCAAGAATAGGAAAAATCAGACTTTATTTTTGTAAAAAATCATATAAATATTTTCTTCCGCGCCCGAATTTTATGATTTTTCATCATATTTTAGGTAAAATTAAACATTGCAACAAGAAAATTGCTATTTCAAGTGTGTTAGGTATTCTAGAATCCAGCCCATGTAGCTTACAATATACAACGTATTCATCAAAAATAAGTAAAATCTGATTTTTTTTTGTAAAAAATCATATAAATATTTGTTTGCGCGCCCGAATTTTATAATTTTCCATCATATTTTATCCATAGTATAGGTCCAAAAGCATGTTTATAAACGTTTTAACAAAAATATCCATTTCAAAAATATGTAAAATCTGACATTATTTTTGTAAAAAATCATATAAATATTTGCTTCCGCACCCGAATTTTATGATTTTTCATCATATTTTAGCTAAAAGAAAACATTGCAACAAGAAAATTGCTATTTCAAGTGTGTTAGGTATTCTAGAATCCTGCCCATGTAGCTTACAATATACAACCTATTCATCAAAAATAGGTAAAATCTGACTTTTTTTTTGTAAAAAATCATATAAATATTTGTTTGCGCGCCCGAATTTTATAACTTTTCATCATATTTTATCCGCAGTATAGGTCCAAAAGCATGTTTATGAATGTTTTAACAAAAATATCCATTTAAAGAATAGGAAAAATCTGACTTTATTTTTGTAAAAAATCATATAAATATTTGCTTCCGCACCCGAATTTTATGATTATTCATCATATTTTAGCTAAAAGAAAACAATGCAACAAGTAAATTGCTATTTCAAGTGTGTTAGGTATTCTAGAATCCAGCCCATGCAGCTTACAATATACAACGTATTCATAAAAAATAGGTAAAATCTGACTTTTTTTTTGTAAAAAATCATACAAATATTTGCTTCCGCGCCCGAATTTTATAATTTTTCATCATATTTTATCAACAGTAAAACAAAAGCATGTTTATGAATGTATTAACAAAAATATCCATTTCAAGAATAGGTAAAATCTGACTTTATTTTTGTAAAAAATCATATAAATATTTGCTTCCGCTCCCGAATTTTATAATTTTTCATCATATTTTATTTACAGTATAGGTCCAAAAGCATGTTTATGAATGTTTTAACAAAAATATCCATTTCAAGAATAGGTAAAATCTGACTTTATTTTGGAAAAAAATCATATAAATATTTGCTTCCGCGACCGAATTTTATGATTTTTCATCATAATTTAGGTAAAAGAAAATATTGCAACAAGAAAATTGCTATTTCAAGTGTGGTAGGTATGCTAGAATCCAGCCAATGAAGCTTACAATATACAACGTATTCATCAATAATAGGTAAAATCTGACTTTATTTTTGTAAAAAATTATATAAATATTTGGTTCCGCGCTCGAATTTTATAATTTTTCATCATATTTTATCCATAGTATAGGTCCAAAAGCATGTTTATAAACGTTTTAACAAAAATATCCATTTCAAAAATATGTTAAATCTGACTTTATTTTTGTAAAAAATCATATAAATATTTGCTTCCGCGCCCGAATTTTATGATTTTTCATCATATTTTAGTTAAAAGAAAACATTGCAACAAGAAAATTGCTATTTCAAGTGTGTTAGGTATTCTAGAATCCAGCCCATGTAGCTTAAAATATACAACGTATTCATCAAAAATAGGTAAAATCTGACTTTTTTTTTGTAAAAAATCATATAAATATTTGCTTCCGCTCCTGAATTTTATAATTTTTCATCATATTTTATTCACAGTATAGGTCCAAAAGCATGTTTATGAATGTTTTAACAAAAATATCCATTTCAAGAATAGGAAAAATCTGACTTTATTTTTGTAAAAATCATATAAATATTTGCATCCGCGCTTGAATTTTATGATTTTTCATCATATTTTAGCTAAAAGAAAACATTGCAACAAGAAAATTGCTATTTCAAGTGTGTTAGGTATTCTAGAATCCAGCCCATGTAGCTTAAAATATACAACGTATTCATCAAAAATAGGTAAAATCTGACTTTTTTTTTGTAAAAAATCATATAAATATTTGCTTCCGCTCCCGAATTTTATAATTTTTCATCATATTTTATTTACAGTATAGGTCTAAAAGCATGTTTATGAATGTTTTAACAAAAATATCCATTTCAAGAATAGGAAAAATCTGACTTTATTTTTGTAAAAATCATATAAATATTTGCATCCGCGCTTGAATTTTATGATTTTTCATCATATTTTAGCTAAAAGAAAACATTGCAACAAGAAAATTGCTATTTCAAGTGTGTTAGGTATTCTACAATCCAGCCCATGTAGCTTACAATATACAACGTATTCATCAAAAATAGGTAAAATCTGACTTTTTTTTGCAAAAAATTATATAAATATTTGCTTCCGCGCCCGAATTTTATAAGTTTTCATCATATTTTATCCACAGAATAGGTCCAAAAGCATGTTTATGAATGTTTTAACAAAAATATCCATTTCAAGAATAGGTAAAATCTGACTTTATTTTGGTAAAAAATCATATAAATATTTGCTTCCGCGCCCGAATTTTATGATTTTTCATCATATTTTAGCTAAAAGAAAACATTGCAACCAGAAAATTGCTATTTCAAGTGTGTTAGGTATTCTAGAATCCAGCCCATGTAGCTTACAATATATAACGTATTCATCAAAAAAAGTTAAAATCTGACTTTTTTTTTTGTAAAAAATCATATAAATATTGGTTTTCGCGCCCGAACTTTATAATTTTTCATCATATTTTATCCGCAGTATAGGTCCAAAAGCATGTTTATGAATGTTTTAACAAAAATATCCATTTCAAGAATAGGAAAAATCAGACTTTATTTTTGTAAAAAATCATATAAATATTTTCTTCCGCGCCCGAATTTTATGATTTTTCATCATATTTTAGGTAAAATTAAACATTGCAACAAGAAAATTGCTATTTCAAGTGTGTTAGGAATTCTAGAATCCAGCCCATGTAGCTTACAATATACAACGTATTCATCAAAAATAGGTAAAATCTGACTTTTTTTTGTAAAAAATCATATAAATATTTGTTTGCGCGCCCGAATTTTATAATTTTCCATTATATTTTATCCATAGTATAGGTCCAAAAGCATGTTTATAAACGTTTTAACAAAAATATCCATTTCAAAAATATGTAAAATCTGACATTATTTTTGTAAAAAATCATATAAATATTTGCTTCCGCACCCGAATTTTATGATTTTTCATCATATTTTAGCTAAAAGAAAACATTGCAACAAGAAAATTGCTATTTCAAGTGTGTTAGGTATTCTAGAATCCTGCCCATGTAGCTTACAATATACAACCTATTCATCAAAAATAGGTAAAATCTGACTTTTTTTTTGTAAAAAATCATATAAATATTTGTTTGCGCGCCCGAATTTTATAACTTTTCATCATATTTTATCCGCAGTATAGGTCCAAAAGCATGTTTATGAATGTTTTAACAAAAATATCCATTTAAAGAATAGGAAAAATCTGACTTTATTTTTGTAAAAAATCATATATATATTTGCTTCCGCACCCGAATTTTATGATTTTTCATCATATTTTAGCTAAAAGAAAACATTGCAACAAGTAAATTGCTATTTCAAGTGTGTTAGGTATTCTAGAATCCAGCCCATGCAGCTTACAATATACAACGTATTCATAAAAAATAGGTAAAATCTGACTTTTTTTTTGTAAAAAATCATACAAATATTTGCTTCCGCGCCCGAATTTTATAATTTTTCATCATATTTTATCAACAGTAAAACAAAAGCATGTTTATGAATGTATTAACAAAAATATCCATTTCAAGAATAGGTAAAATATGACTTTATTTTTGTAAAAAATCATATAAATATTTGCTTCCGCTCCCGAATTTTATAATTTTTTATCATATTTTATTTACAGTATAGGTCCAAAAGCATGTTTATAAATGTTTTAACAAAAATATCCATTTCAAGAATAGGTAAAATCTGACTTTATTTTGGAAAAAAATCATATAAATATTTGCTTCCGCGACCGAATTTTATGATTTTTCATCATAATTTAGGTAAAAGAAAATATTGCAACAAGAAAATTGCTATTTCAAGTGTGGTAGGTATTCTAGAATCCAGCCAATGAAGCTTACAATATACAACGTATTCATCAATAATAGGTAAAATCTGACTTTATTTTTGTAAAAAATTATATAAATATTTGGTTCCGCGCTCGAATTTTATAATTTTTCATCATATTTTATCCATAGTATAGGTCCAAAAGCATGTTTATAAACGTTTTAACAAAAATATCCATTTCAAAAATATGTTAAATCTGACTTAATTTTTGTAAAAAATCATATAAATATTTGCTTCCATGCCCGAATTTTATTATTTTTCATCATATTTTATCCATAGTATAGGTCCACAAGCATGTTTATGAACGTTTTAACAAAAATATCCATTTCAAAAATATGTAAAATCTGACTTTAATTTTGTAAAAAATCATATAAATATTTGCTTCCGCGCCCGAATTTTAAGATTTTTCATCATAATTTAGGTAAAAGAAAACATTGCAACAAGAAAATTGCTATTTTAAGTGTGGTAGGTATTCTAGAATCCAGCTAATGAAGCTTACAATATACAACGTATTCATCAAAAATAGGTAAAATCTGACTTTTTTTTGTAAAAGATCATATAAATATTTGCTTCCGCGCCCGACTTTTATAATTTTTCATCATATTTTATCCACAGTATAGGTCCAAAAGCATGTTTATGAATGTTTTAACAAAAATATCCATTTAAAAAATATGTAAAATCTGACTTTATTTTTGTAAAAAAATCATATAAATATTTGCTTCCGCGCCCGAATTTTAAGATTTTTCATCTTAATTTAGGTAAAAGAAAACATTGCAACAAGAAAATTGCTATTTCAAGTGTGATAGGTATTCTAGAATCCAGCCAATGAAGCTCACAATATACAACGTATTTATCAAAAATAGGTAAAATCTGACTTTATTTTTGTAAAAAATTAAATAAATTTTTGCGTCCGCGCTCGAATTTTATAATTTTTCATCATATTTTATCCATAGTATAGATCCAAAAGCATGTTTATGAACGTTTTAACAAAAATATCAATTTTAAATATATGTAAAATCTGACTTTATTTTTGTAAAAAATCATATAAATATTTGCTTCCGCGCCCGAATTTTATGTGTTTTTCATCAAATTTTAGGTAAAAGAAAACATTGCAACAAGAAAATTGCTATATCAAGTGTGGTAGTTATTCTAGAATCCAGCCCATGTAGCTTACAATATAAAACGTATTCATCAAAAATAGGTAAAATCTGATTTTTTTTTGTAAAAAATCATATAAATATTTGTTTGCGCGCCCGAATTTTATAATTTTTCATCATATTTTATCCATAGTATAGGTCCAAAAGCATGTTTATGAACGTTTTAACAAAAATATCCATTTCAAATATATGTTAAATCTGACTTTATTTTTGTAAAAAATCATATAAATATTTGCTTCCGCGCCCGAATTTTATGATTTTTCATCATATTTTAGCTAAAAGAAAACATTGCAACAAGAAAATTGCTATTTCAAGTGTGTTAGGTATTCTAGAATCCAGCTTATGTAGCTTACAATATACAACGTATTCATCAAAAATAGGTAAAATCTGACTTTTTTTTTGGAAAAAATCATATAAATATTTGTTTGCGCGCCCGAATTTTATAATTTTTCATCATATTTCATCCACAGTATAGGCCCAAAAGCATGTTTATGAATGTATTAACAAAAATATCCATTTCAAGAATATTTAAAAACTTACTTTATTTTTGTAAAAAATCATATAAATATTTGCTTCCGCGCCCGAATTTCATGATTTTTCATCATAATTTAGGTAAAAGAAAACATTGCAACAAGAAAATTGCTATTTCAAGTGTGGTAGGTATTCTAGAATCCAGCCAATGAAGCTTACAATATACAACGTTTTCATCAAAAATAGGTAAAATCTGACTTTTTTTTTGTAAAATATCATAAAAATATTTGTTTGCGCGCCCGAATTTTATAATTTTTCATCATATTTTATCCGCAGTATAGGTCCAAAAGCATGTTTATGAATGTTTTAAAAAAAATATCCATTTCAAGAATAGGAAAAATCTGACTTTATTTTTGTAAAAAATCGTATAAATATTTGCTTTCGCGCCCGAATTTTATAATTTTTCATCATATTTTAGCTAAAAGAAAACATTGCAACAAGAAAATTCTTATTTTAAGTGTGTTAGGTATTCTAGAATCCAGACCATGTAGCTTACAATATACAACGTATTCATCAAAAATAGGTAAAATCTGACATAATTTTTGTAAAAAATTATATAAATATTTGCTTCCGCGCTCGAATTTTATAATTTTTCATCATATTTTACATTTAGTATAGGTCCAAAAGCATGTTTATGAACGTTTTAACAAAAATATCCATTTCAAAAATATGTAAAATCTGACTTTATTTTTGTAAAAAATCATATAAATATTTGCTTCCGCGCCCAAATTTTATGATTTTTTACCATAATTTAGGTAAAAGAAAACATTGCAACAAGAAAATTGCTATTTCAAGAGTGGTAGGTATTCTAGAAACCAGCCAATGAAGCTTACAATATACAACGTATTCATCAAAAATAGGTAAAATCTGACTTTTTTTTGTAAAAAATCATATAAACATTTGCTTCCGCGCCTGAATTTTATAATTTTTCATCATATTTTATCCACAGTATAGGTCTAAAAGCATGTTTATGAATGTATTAACAAAAATATCCATTTCAAGAATAGGAAAAATCTGACTTTATTTTTGTAAAAAATCATATAAATATTTGTTTGCGCGCCCGAATTTTATAATTTTTCATCATATTTTATCCATAGTATAGGTCCACAAGCATGTTTATGAACGTTTTAACAAAAATATCCATTTCAAAAATATGTAAAATCTGACTTTATTATTGTAAAAAATCATATAAATATTTGCTTCCGCGCCCGAATTTTATGACTTTTCATCTTATTTTAGCTAAAAGAAAACATTGCAACAAGAAAATTGCTATTTCAAGTGTGGTAGGTATTCTAGAATCCATCCCATGTAGCTTACAATATACAAGGTATTCATCAAAAATAGGTAAAATCTGACTTTTTTTTTGTAAAAAATCATATAAATATTTGCTTGCGCGCCCGAATTTTATAATTTTTCATCATATTTTATCCATAGTATAGGTCCAAAAGCATGTTTATGAATGTATTAACAAAAATATCTATTTCAAGAATATGTAAAATCTGACCTTTTTTTTGTAAAAAATCATATAAATATTTGCTTGCGCGCCCGAATTTTATAATTTTTCATCATATTTTATCCATAGTATAGGTCCAAAAGCATGTTTATGAACGTTTTAACAAAAATATCCATTTGAAAAATATGTAAAATCTGACATTATTTTTGTAAAAAATCATATAAATATTTGCTTCCGCGCCCAAATTTTATTAATGTTCATCATATTTTAGCTAAAAGAAAATATTGCAACAAGAAAATTGCTATTTCAAGTGTGGTAGGTATTCTAGAAACCAGCCAATGAGGCTTACAATATACAACAACGTATTCATCAAAAATAGGTAAAATCTGACTTTTTATTTGTAAAAAATCATATAAATATTTGCTTCCGCGCCCGAATTTTATAAATTTTCATCATATTTTATCCACAGTATAGGTCTAAAAGCATGTTTATGAATGTATTAACAAAAATATCCATTTCAAGAATATGTAAAATCTGACTTTATTTTTGTAAAAAATCATATAAATATTTGCTTCCGCGCCCGAATTTTATGATTTTTCATCATAATTTAGTTAAAAGAAAACATTGCAACAAGAAAATTGCTATTTCAAGTGTGTTAGGTATTCTAGAATCAAGCCCATGTAGCTTACTGTTGGCAACCTGATCCAAAATATGAAATCAAATAAAAAAAACAATGTAATAAAAATATATAAATACAAGTGTCAGTTATAAAATTGTATATATTTAATAAATTAATTATTTTGTTATATTTGTCTAATTCATTTGACCACCTCAAAATATAACAAATTGGCGACGAGGATTGTAAACCTGTGGACTATCTAAAATGGAACAGATTTTAGAAAGAGTTTTACTTCAAATGCAGGAAAATCAACGTCAACAACAAGATTTGTTTGCAGAATTACTTTCAAACATTACTAAAGAAAAATCTTCCGCAAATAACGTTAAATTAGTAATAGAATCATTGTCCAAAAGTATCCAACAATTTGTTTACGACCCAGATAATGGTTTGACATTTGATAAATGGTACGAACGTTATGAAGATGTTATTAAAGCAGAGACAAATAAATTAGATGATTCTGCTAAAGTAAGATTGTTACTGCGCAAGTTAGATCTAAAATCACATAATAAATATGTTAATTATATTTTACCAAAAACACCGAAAGATAATAATTTGGAAACAACGGTAAAAAATCTTACAACAAATTTTATGTCCACAAATAAGTATTTTTAATAAGCGATTTAATTGCTTGCAAATTAAGAAGAAAGAATATGATGATTATATTACTTATGCAGGTATTGTTAATCGTGCTTGTGAAGAATTTGAATTTGGTAATTTATCCTTGGAGCATTTTAAATGTTTAATGTTTATATGTGGGTTAAAATCACCAAAGGATTTTGAAGTACGTACTCGTTTGTTACAAGTATTAGATAAATGTAGTGAAGTAAATGAAGTTACATTAAATACACTTATAAACGAATGTCAACGTTTGGCTTTAATTAAAATGGATACAGCGTTAGTTGAAAATTCATCGAAACCAAATGTCAACAAAGTACAATATCAACCAAAACAGAATCAGAAAAGTAAGTCTGATGAAACTATAAACAAAAGCAAACCAAAATATCCATGTTGGTATTGCGGTCAAATGCATTTTGCTAAAGAGTGTACTTTCCGTATTCATAAATGCAAAGATTGTAATCAAATTGGTCATAAAGAAGGATATTGTCGTAGTGCTTCAAATTCAAAATCAAAGAATAAGAATAAAAGCCAATATAATCAGGTAAACAAAAATAATCAATATGCTAAATCACAGGTTGTTATTTCAGTAAATAAAGTAAATCATGAAGACGATCGCAAATTTATTCAGGTAGAAGTCAATAATCACTTAATACAGTTACAGTTAGATACTGCAAGTGATATATCAATTATTAGCGAAGAAATGTGGGAACGAATTGGTAAACCAATCAAAACACCTACAACTTTTGCAGCTAGTAGTGCTACCGGTCATCGTTTAGAAATTACGGATGAATTTAAATGTGACATCAAATTTAATGGAATTACAAAACAAGGAAATTGTTATGTTACAAAAATTCCAAATTTGAATTTATTTGGAATTAAATGGATCAAATTATTTGATTTATGGTCAATTCCATTTAATTCAGTATGTAATTCGGTCACATCATTATCATCACCATTAACGAATGATTATACAAAACGATTAATTGAAAAATTTCCAAATATTTTTAGTAATGCTTTAGGTTTATGTACAAAAACTAAAGTTAAATTACATATGAAACCTGATGCAAAGCCAGTATATATTAAAAAACGTCCAGTATCATATGCTGCATTACCCAAAATCGATTGTGAATTAAAAAGATTAGAAAATCTTGGAATCATTGCACCTGTAGATTTTTCATCTTGGGCAGCATTAATCGTGGTAGTTAGCAAACCAAATGGTAAAATTCGGATTTGCGCCGATTATTCAACTGGACTTAACAATGCATTGGAATCAAATCAACACCCGATACCATTACCAGATGATATTTTCGCTAAAATGTCAGGTAAATCATTATTCTCTTGCATTGATTTTTCAGATGCCTATTTTCAACTTGAAGTAGAAGAGAAATCACAACAATTATTAGTAATAAATACTCATCGTGGACTATATAAATATTTACGCCTTCCTTTTGGAGTAAAATCTGCACCGGGAGAATTTCAGAAGGTTATTGATGCAATGATAGCGGATTTTCCATTTGCAAGTGCGTATCTAGATGATATAATAGTAGCAAGTACTGATGAAATTGAACATTTTAATCATTTACAAATTTTATTTCAACGCATATCTGATTATGGTTTTATTCTTAAACCAGAAAAATGTCAATTTTTTATGCAAGAAGTAAAACTGTTAGGACATATTGTTTCATCAAATGGTCTGGCACCAGATCCAGCGAAAATTGAAGTAATTAAAAATATGCCTATTCCTACTAATGTTTCTGAAGTACGTGCATTTTTGGGTGCTATCAATTCTTATGGTAAATTTGTTAATAAATTACAACAAATTAGAAGTCCACTCGATCAGTTATTGTACAAAAATGTTGAATTTAAATGGTCAAAAGCTTGTGATGAAGCTTTTAACAAAATCAAAACTATTTTACAAAGTGATCTGTTGTTAACTCATTATAATCCTAACTTACCAATTATTGTAGCGGCAGATGCAAGTAATCGTGGAATTGGTGCAGTTATTTTTCATGAATTTTCAGATGGTCGTAGAAAAGCAATTTATCATGCCTCCAGAACTTTAACAAAAGCAGAACAAAAATTTAGCCAAATTGAGAAAGAAGCTCTTGGGCTAGTATTTGCGGTTACAAAGTTCCACAAAATGTTACTATCTAGGAAATTCATACTGGAAACGGATCATAAACCACTTCTTCACATATTTGGAAATAAAAAAGGTATTCCTATTTATACAGCAAATAGATTACAACACTGGGCTTTAACATTAATGAGATATGATTTTGATATCCGATATATTTCAACTGATTCATTTGGTTATGCTGATGTTTTATCAAGGTTAATAAATTCAAAGAATCAACCAGATGAAGAATTTGTTATTGCTTTAGTATATTAGGAAACTGCTATTAATAAAATACAACAAGAATCTTTCGATACAATAACAATCACATTTAAAGAAATTTTGTGTGAAACTAAAAAGAGTCATGTCATGCAAAAAGTAATTAACTACATGAATAATGGATGGCCCACGAATAAAAAGGAAATAGATGAAAACATTCAACCATATTTTTCCAGAAAAGATTCACTTTCAGTAGTAAAAGAATGTTTAATGTTTAATAATAGAATAGTCATTCCTGAAAAATATAGGAAACGCATTCTTAAAGAATTACATAAGGGTCACCCAGGTATTGAGAAAATGAAAGCAATTTCAAGAAGTTATGTGTTTTGGCCAAAGATTGACGAGGAAATTGAACATTTTGTCAAAGAATGCGTCAAATGTGCTAAAACTAGGAAATCTCCAATTAAATCTATTTTATATTCTTGGCCTGTTACAGAACAACCAATGGAAAGAATTCACATTGACTATGCAGGACCTTTTGAAGATTATTATTTCTTTTTAATAGTTGATGCTCATAGTAAATGGCCAGAAATTTTTAGGACGAAAACAGCTACAGCATCAAAAACAATATATTTCTTACAACAAGTTTTCAGTAGATTTGGGTTGCCAAAAACCATTGTGTCAGATAATGGTACACAATTTACCAGCCATATATTTAAAGAATTTTGTGACAAAAATGGTATAGAACATTTAAAAATACCACCTTATCACCCGCAGTCGAATGGACAAGCAGAAGTGTTGATATTTTCAAAAGAGCACTTTTGAAGTTAAAGGGGGAAGAAGGATTAGAGGAAGCTTTAAATACATTTTTAAGTACATATCGGTATACACCAAATAAATATATAAATAATAAGTCACCTGCCGAAATAATGCTTGGACGAAAAATTCGAGCAACTTTAGATTTATTGCATCCAAGTGAAATAAGAAATAAAATAACAAACTACAAACAAAATTTGCAGTTCAACAAGAAACATGGAGCTGTAGAAAAATTGTTTGAAAAAGGTGACAAAATTTATACAAAAATATATTCAAAAAATTCTTGGGAATGGTATCCTGGTACCATCATAGAAAAGGTAGGAAATACCATTTATAACGTTTTCTTAGACGCAGCGCACAAGAACCAGCTTATTCGTTCCCATGCAAACCAATTAATTAAAAGATATGATAACGCCAACGAAAATTCAGAGTCACAATTAAATTTGAATATGTTATTAGAAGAATTTAATATAGTTCCAAATAAACAAATTGAAGATGACAACAACAATATTGATGAATCTTTATTTGACAATTTCAGCCCTGAAATTAGTTTAGATTGTCATCCAGAATCTACGAGTCAGAAACGTCAAAGAAGAAACACAAATCTTCCAACGCGATTTCGAAATGACTACGTATTTTAATAAAACGGAAAGATGTTGGCAACCTGATCCAAAATATGAAATCAAATAAAAAAAACAATGTAATAAAAATATATAAATACAAGTGTCAGTTATAAAATTGTATATATTTAATAAATTAATTATTTTGTTATATTTGTCTAATTCATTTGACCACCTCAAAATATAACACTTACAATATACAACGTATTCATCAAAAATAGGTAAAATCTGACTTTTTTTTTGTAAAAAATCATAAAAATATTTGTTTGCGCGCCCGAATTTTATAATTTTTCTTCATATTTTATCCGCAGTATAGGTCCAAAAGCATGTTTATGAATGTTTTAACAAAAATATCCATTTCAAGAATAGGTAAAATCTGACTTTATTTTTGTAAAAAATCATATAAATATTTGCTTCCTCGCCCAAATTTTATGATTTTTTATCATATTTTAGCTAAAAGAAAACATTGCAACAAGAAAATTGCTATTTCAAGTGTGTTAGGTATTCTAGAATCCAGCCCATGTAGCTTACAATATACAACGTATTCATCAAAAATAGGTAAAATCTAACTTTTTTTTGTAAAAAATCATATAAATATATGCTTCCGCGCACGAATTTTATAATTTTTCATCATATTTTATCCACAGTATTGGTCCAAAAGCATGTTTATGAATGTATTAACAAAAATATCCATTTCAAAAATATGTAAAATCTGACTTTATTTTTGTAAAAAATCATATAAATATTTGCTTCCGCGCCCGCATTTTATGATTTTTCATCTTAATTTAGGTAAAAGAAAACATTGCAACAAGAAAATTGCTATTTCAAGTGTGATAGGTATTGTAGAATCCAGCCAATGAAGCTTACAATATACAACGTATTTATCAAAAATAGGTAAAATCTGACTTAATTTTTGTAAAAAATGCATGTTTATGAATGTTTTAACAAAAATATCCATTTCAAGTATAGGTAAAATCTGACTTTATTTTTGTAAAAAATCATATAAATATTTGTTTGCGCTCCCGAATTTTATAATTTTTCATCATATTTTATCTGCAGTATAGGTCCAAAAGCATGTTTATGAATGTTTTAACAAAAATATCCATTTCAAGAATAGGAAAAATCAGACTATATTTTTGTAAAAAATCATATAAATATTTGCTTCCGCGCCCGAATTTTATGATTTTTCATCATATTTTAGGTAAAAGAAAACATTGCAACAAGAAAATTGCTATATCAAGTGTGGTAGGTATTCTAGAATCCAGCCCATGTAGCTTACAATATACAACGTATTCATCAAAAATAGGTAAAATCTGATATTTTTTTTGTAAAAAATCATATAAATATTTGTTTGCGCGCCCGAATTTTATAATTTTTCATCATATTTTATCCATAGTATAGGTCCAAAAGCATGTTTATGAACGTTTTAACAAAAATATCCATCTGAAAAATATGTAAAATCTGACATTATTTTTGTAAAAAATCATATAAATATTTGCTTCCGCGCCCAAATTTTATTAATGTTCATCATATTTTAGCTAAAAGAAAATATTGCAACAAGAAAATTGCTATTTCAAGTGTGGTAGGTATTCTAGAATCCAGCCAATGAGGCTTACAATATACAACGTATTCATCAAAAATAGGTAAAATCTGACTTTTTATTTGTAAAAAATCATATAAATATTTGCTTCCGCGCCCGAATTTTATAAATTTTCATCATATTTTATCCACAGTATAGGTCTAAAAGCATGTTTATGAATGTATTAACAAAAATATCCATTTCAAGAATATGTAAAATCTGACTTTATTTTTGTAAAAAATCATATAAATATTTGCTTCCGCGCCCGAATTTTATGATTTTTCATCATATTTTAGTTAAAAGAAAACATTGCAACAAGAAAATTGCTATTTCAAGTGTGTTAGGTATTCTAGAATCAAGCCCATGTAGCTTACAATATACAACGTATTCATCAAAAATAGGTAAAATCTGACTTTTTTTTTTGTAAAAAATCATAAAAATATTTGTTTGCGCGCCCGAATTTTATAATTTTTCATCATATTTTATCCGCAGTATAGGTCCAAAGGCATGTTTATGAATGTTTTAACAAAAATATCCATTTCAAGAATAGGTAAAATCTGACTTTATTTTTGTAAAAAATCATATAAATATTTGCAACAAGAAAATTGCTATTTCAAGTGTGTTAGGTATTCTAGAATCCAGCCCATGTAGCTTACAATATACAACGTATTCATCAAAAATAGGTAAAATCTAACTTTTTTTTGTAAAAAATCATATAAATATATGCTTCCGCGCCCGAATTTTATAATTTTTCATCATATTTTATCCACAGTATTGGTCCAAAAGCATGTTTATGAATGTATTAACAAAAATATCCATTTCAAAAATATGTAAAATCTGACTTTATTTTTGTAAAAAATCATATAAATATTTGCTTCCGCGCCCCCATTTTATGATTTTTCATCTTAATTTAGGTAAAAGAAAACATTGCAACAAGAAAATTGCTATTTCAAGTGTGATAGGTATTGTAGAATCCAGCCAATGAAGCTTACAATATACAACGTATTTATCAAAAATAGGTAAAATCTGACTTAATTTTTGTAAAAAATTAAATAAATATTTGCGTCCGCGCTCGAATTTTATAATTTTTCATCATATTTTATCCATAGTATAGATCCAAAAGCATGTTTATGAACGTTTTAACAAAAATATCAATTTCAAAAATATGTAAAATCTGACTTTATTTTTGTAAAAAATCATATAAATATTTGCTTCCGCGATCGAGTTTTATAAATTTTCATAATATTTTAGCTAAAAGAAAACATTGCAACAAGAAAATTTCTATTTCTAGTGTGTTAGGTATTCTAAAAACCAGCTTATGTAGCTTACAATATACAACGTATTCATCAGAAAAAGGTAAAATCTGACTTTTTTTTCGTAAAAAATCATATAAATATTTGTTTGCGCTCCCGAATTTTATAATTTTTCATCATATTTTATCTGCAGTATAGGTCCAAAAGCATGTTTATGAATGTTTTAACAAAAATATCCATTTCAAGAATAGGAAAAATCAGACTATATTTTTGTAAAAAATCATATAAATATTTGCTTCCGCGCCCGAATTTTATGATTTTTCATCATATTTTAGGTAAAAGAAAACATTGCAACAAGAAAATTGCTATATCAAGTGTGGTAGGTATTCTAGAATCCAGCCCATGTAGCTTACAATATACAACGTATTCATCAAAAATAGGTAAAATCTGATATTTTTTTTGTAAAAAATCATATAAATATTTGTTTGCGCGCCCGAATTTTATAATTTTTCATCATATTTTATCCATAGTATAGGTCCAAAAGCATGTTTATGAACGTTTTAACAAAAATATCCATCTGAAAAATATGTAAAATCTGACATTATTTTTGTAAAAAATCATATAAATATTTGCTTCCGCGCCCAAATTTTATTAATGTTCATCATATTTTAGCTAAAAGAAAATATTGCAACAAGAAAATTGCTATTTCAAGTGTGGTAGGTATTCTAGAATCCAGCCAATGAGGCTTACAATATACAACGTATTCATCAAAAATAGGTAAAATCTGACTTTTTATTTGTAAAAAATCATATAAATATTTGCTTCCGCGCCCGAATTTTATAAATTTTTATCATATTTTATCCACAGTATAGGTCTAAAAGCATGTTTATGAATGTATTAACAAAAATATCCATTTCAAGAATATGTAAAATCTGACTTTATTTTTGTAAAAAATCATATAAATATTTGCTTCCGCGCCCGAATTTTATGATTTTTCATCATAATTTAGTTAAAAGAAAACATTGCAACAAGAAAATTGCTATTTCAAGTGTGTTAGGTATTCTAGAATCAAGCCCATGTAGCTTGCAATATACAACGTATTCATCAAAAATAGGTAAAATCTGACTTTTTTTTTGTAAAAAATCATAAAAATATTTGTTTGCGCGCCCGAATTTTATAATTTTTCATCATATTTTATCCGCAGTATAGGTCCAAAAGCATGTTTATGAATGTTTTAACAAAAATATCCATTTCAAAAATAGGTAAAATCTGACTTTATTTTTGTAAAAAATCATATAAATATTTGCTTCCTCGCCCAAATTTTATGATTTTTTATCATATTTTAGCTAAAAGAAAACATTGCAACAAGAAAATTGCTATTTCAAGTGTGTTAGGTATTCTAGAATCCAGCCCATGTAGCTTACAATATACAACGTATTCATCAAAAATAGGTAAAATCTAACTTTTTTTTGTAAAAAATCATATAAATATATGCTTCCGCGCCCGAATTTTATAATTTTTCATCATATTTTATCCACAGTATTGGTCCAAAAGCATGTTTATGAATGTATTAACAAAAATATCCATTTCAAAAATATGTAAAATCTGACTTTATTTTTGTAAAAAATCATATAAATATTTGCTTCCGCGCCCGCATTTTATGATTTTTCATCTTAATTTAGGTAAAAGAAAACATTGCAACAAGAAAATTGCTATTTCAAGTGTGATAGGTATTCTAGAATCCAGCCAATGAAGCTTACAATATACAACGTATTTATCAAAAATAGGTAAAATCTGACTTAATTTTTGTAAAAAATTAAATAAATATTTGCGTCCGCGCTCGAATTTTATAATTTTTCATCATATTTTATCCATAGTATAGATCCAAAAGCATGTTTATGAACGTTTTAACAAAAATATCAATTTCAAAAATATGTAAAATCTGACTTTATTTTTGTAAAAAATCATATAAATATTTGCTTCCGCGCCCGAGTTTTATAAATTTTCATAATATTTTAGCTAAAAGAAAACATTGCAACAAGAAAATTTCTATTTCTAGTGTGTTAGGTATTCTAAAAACCAGCTTATGTAGCTTACAATATACAACGTATTCATCAAAAAAAGGTAAAATCTGACTTTTTTTTCGTAAAAAATCATATAAATATTTGTTTGCGCGCCCGAATTTTATGATTTTTCATCATATTTTAGGTAAAAGAAAACATTGCAACAAGAAAATTGCTATATCAAGTGTGGTAGGTATTCTAGAATCCAGCCCATGTAGCTTACAATATACAACGTATTCATCAAAAATAGGTAAAATCTGATATTTTTTTTGTAAAAAATCATATAAATATTTGTTTGCGCGCCCGAATTTTATAATTTTTCATCATATTTTATCCATAGTATAGGTCCAAAAGCATGTTTATGAACGTTTTAACAAAAATATCCATTTCAAAAATATGTTAAATCTGACTTTATTATTGTAAAAAATCATATAAATATTTGCTTCCGCACCCGAATTTTATGATTTTTCATCATATTTTAGCTAAAAGAAAACATTGCAACAAGAAAATTGCTATTTCAAGTGTGTTAGGTATTCTAGAATCCAGCCCATGTAGCTTACAATATACAATGTATTCATCAAAAATAGGTAAAATCTGACCTTTTTTTTGTAAAAATCATAAAAATATTTGTTTGCGCGCCCCAATTTTATAATTTTTCATCATATTTTATCCGCTGTATAGGTCTAAAAGCATGTTTATGAATGTTTTAACAAAAATATCAATTTCAAGAATAGGAAAAAACTGACTTTATTTTTGTAAAAAATCATATAAATATTTGCTTCCGCGCCCGAATTTTATGATTTTTCATCATATTTTAGCTAAAAGAAAACATTGCAACAAGAAAATTGCTATTTCAAGTGTGTTAGGTATTCTAGAATCCAGCACATGTAGCTTACAATATACAACGTATTTATCAAAAATAGGTAAAATCTGACTTTTTTTTGTAAAAAATCATATAAATATTCGTTTGCGCGCCCGAATTTTATAATATTTCATCATATTTTATCTGCAGTATAGGTACAAAAGCATGTTTATGAAAGTTTTAACTAAAAAATCCATTTCAAGAATAAGAAAAATCTGACTTTATTTTTGTAAAAAATCATATAAATATTTGCTTCCGCACCCGAATTTTATGATTTTTCTTCATATTTTAGATAAAAGAAAACATTGCAACAAGTAAATTGCTATTTCAAGTGTGTTAGGTATTCTAGAATCTAGCCCATGCAGCTTACAATATTCAACGTATTCATCAAAAATAGGTAAAATCTGACTTTTTTTTTGTAAAAAATCATATAAATATTTGCTTCCGCGCCCGAATTTTATAATTTTTCATCATATTTTATCCACAGTATAGGTCCAAAAGTAAGTTTATGAATGTATTAACAAAAATATCCATTTCAAGAATATGTAAAATCTGACTTTATTTTTGTAAAAAATCATATAGATATTTGCTTTCGCGCCCGAATTTTATAATTTTTCATCATATTTTATCCACAGTATAGGTCCAAAAGCATGTTTATGAACGTTTTTACAAAAATATCCATTTCAAAAATATGTAAAATCTGACTTTATTTTTGTAAAAAATCATATAAATATTTGCTTCCGCGCCCGAATTTTATAATTTTTCATCATAATTTAGGTAAAAGAAAACATTGCAACAAGAAAATTTCTATTTCAAGTGTGGTAGGTATTCTAGAATCCAGCCAACGAAGCTTACAATATACAACGTATTCATCAAAAATAGGTAAAATCTGACTTTTTTTTGTAAAAAATCATACAAATTTTTGCATCCGCGCCCGAATTTTATAATTTTTCATCATATTTTATCTACAGTATAGGTCCAAAAGCATGGTTATGAATGTATTAACAAAATTTCCATTTCAAGAATATGTAAAATCTGACTTTATTTTTGTAAAAAATCATATAAATATTTGCTTCCGCGCCCGAATTTTATGATTTTTCATCATAATTTAGGTAAAAGAATACATTGCAACAAGAAAATTGCTATTTCAAGTGTGATAGGTATTCTAGAATCCAGCCCATGAAGCTTACAATATACAACGTATTCATCAAAAATAGGTAAAATCTGACTTTAATTTTGTAAAAAATTAAATAAATATTTGCTTCCGCGCTCGAATTTTATAATTTTTCATCATATTTTATCCATAGTATAGGCCCAAAAGCATGTTTATGAACGTTTTAACAAAAATATCAATTTCAAAATTATGTAAAATCTGACTTTATTTTTGTAAGAAATCATATAAAATTTTGCTTCCGCGCCCGAATTTTATGATTTTTCATCATATTATAGCTAAAAGGAAACTTTGCAACAAGAAAATTTATATTTCAAGTGTGTTAGGTATTCTAGAATCAAGCCCATGTAGCTTACAATATACAACGTATTCATCAAAAAAAGGTAAAATCTGACTTTTTTTTTGTAAAAAATCATATAAATATTTGTTTGCGCGTCTAAATTTTATAATTTTTCATCATATTTTATCCGCAGTATAGGTCCAAAAGCATGTTTATGAATGTTTTAACAAAAATATCCATTTCAAGAATAGGAAATATCTGACTTAATTTTTGTAAAAAATCATATAATTATTTGCTTCCGCGCCCGAATTTTATGATTTATCATCATATTTTAGCTAAAAGAAAACATTGCAACAAGAAAATTGCTATTTCAAGTGTGTTAGGTATTCTAGAATCCAGCCCATGTAGCTTACAATATACAACGTATTCATCAAAAAAAGGTTAAATCTGACTTTATTTTTGTAAAAAATCATATAAATATTTGTTTGCCCGCCCGAATTTTATAATTTTTCATCATATTTTATCCGCAGTATAGGTCTAAAAGCATGTTTATGAATGTTTTAACAAAAATATCCATTTCAAGAATAAGAAAAATCTGACTTTATTTTTGTAAAAAATTTTATAAATATTTGCTTCCGCACCCTAATTTTATGATTTTTCATCATGTTTTAGCTAAAAGAAAACATTGCAACAAGTAAATTGCTATTTCAAGTGTGTTAGGTATTCTAAAATCCAGCCCATGTAGCTTACAATATACAAAGTATTCATCAAAAATAGGTAAAATCTGACTTTTTTTTTGTAAAAAATCATATAAATATTTGCTTCTGCGCCCGAATTTTATAATTTTTCATCATATTTTATCCACAGTATAGGTCCAAAAGCTTGTTTATGAATGTATTAACAAAAATATCCATTTCAAGAATATGTAAAATCAGACTTTATTTTGGTAAAAAATCATATAAATATTTGCTTCCGCGACCGAATTTTATAATTTTTCATTATAATTTAGGTAAAAGAAAACATTGCAACAAGAAAATTGCTATTTCAAATGTGGTAGGTATTCTAGAATCCAGCCTATGTAGCTTACAATATACAACGTATTCATCAAAAATAGGTAAAATCTGACTTTTTTTTTGTAAATAATCATATAAATAATTGCTTCCGCGCCCAAATTTTTTAATTTTTTATCATATTTTATTCACAGTATAGGTCCAAAAGCATGTTTATAAATGTTCTAACAAAAATATCCATTTCAAGAATAGTTAAAATCTGACTTTATTTTGGTAAAAAATCATATAAATATTTGCTTCCGCGCCCCAATTTTCTAATTTTTCATCATATTTTATCCACAGTATAGGTCCAAAAGCATGTTTATGAATGTATTAACAAAAATATCCATTTCAAGAATATGTAAAATCTGACTTTATTTTTGTAAAAAATCATATAAATATTTGCTTCCGCGCCCGAATTGTATAATTCTTCATCATATTTTAGCTAAAAGAAAACATTGCAACAAGAAAATTGCTATTTCAAGTGTGTTAGGTATTCTAGAATCCAGCCCATGTAGCTTACAATATACAACGTATTCATCAAAAATAGGTAGAATCTGACTTTTTTTTTGTAAAAAATCATATAAATATTTGCTTCAGCGCCCGAATTTATAATTTTTCATCATATTTTATTCACAGTATAGGTCCAAAAGCATGTTTATAAATGTTTTAACAAAAATATCCATTTCAAGAATAGGTAAAATCTGACTTTATTTTGGTAAAAAATCATATAAATATTTGCTTTCGCGACCGAATTTTATGATTTTTCATCATAATTTAGGTAAAAGAAAACATTGCAACAAGAAAATAGCTATGTCAAGTATGGTAGGTATTCTAGAATCCAGCCAAAGAAGCTTACAATATACAACGTATTCATCAAAATTAGGTAAAATCTGACTTTATTTTTGTAAGAAATTATTTAAATATTTGCTTCCGCGCTCGAATTTTATAATTTTTCATCATATTTTATCCATAGTATAGGTCCAAAAGCATGTTTATGAACGTTTTAACAAAAATATCCATTTCAAAAATATGTTAAATCTGACTATGTTTTTGTAAAAAATCATATAAATATTTGCTTCCCCGCCCGAATTTTATGATTATTCATCATATTTTAGCTAAAAGAAAACATTGCAACAAGAAAATTTCTATTTCAAGTGTGTTAGGTATTCTAGAATCCAGCCCATGTAGCTAACAATATACAACGTATTCATCAAAAATAGGTAAAATCTGACTTTTTTTTTGTAAAAAATCATATAAATATTTGTTTGCGCGCCCGAATTTTATAATTATTTATCATATTTTATCCGCAGTATAGGTCCAAAAGCATGTTTATGAATGTTTTCACAAAAATATCCATTTCAAGAATAGAAAAAATCTGACTTTATTTTTGTAAAAAAACATATAAATATTTGCTTCCGCACCCGAATTTTATGATTTTTCATCATATATTAGCTAAAAGAAAACATTGCAACAAGTAAATTGCTATTTCAAGTGTGTTAGGAATTCTAGAATCCAGCCCATGCAGCTTACAATATACAACGTATTCTTCAAAAATAGGTAAAATCTGACATTATTTTTGTAAAAAATCATATAAATATTTGCTTCCGCGCCCGAATTTTATAATTTTTCATCATATTTTATCCACAGTATAGGTCCAAAAGCATGTTTATGAATGTATTAACAAAAATATCCATTTCAAGAATATGTAAAATCTGACTTTATTTTTGTAAAAAATCATATAAATATTTGCTTCCGCGCCCGAATTTTAAGATTTTTCATCATAATTTAGGTAAACAAAAACATTGCAAAAAGTAAATTGCTATTTCAAGTGTGTTAGGTATTCTAGAATCCAGCCCATGTAGCTTACAATATACAACGTATTCATCAAAAATAGGTAAAATCTGACTTTTTTTTTGTAAAAAATCAGATAAATATTTGCTTCCGCGCCCGAATTTTATAAGTTTTTATCATATTTTATTCACAGTATAGATCCAAAAGCATGTTTATGAACGTTTTAACAAAAATATCCATTTCAAAAATATGTTAACTCTGACTTTATTTTTGTAAAAAATCATATAAATATTTGCTTTCGCATCCGAACTTTATGATTTTTCATCATATTTTATCTAAAAGAAAACATTGCAACAAGAAAATTGCTATTTCAAGTGTGTTAGGTATTCTAGAATCCAGCCCATGTAGCTTACAATATAAATTGTATTCTTCAAAAATAGGTAAAATCTGACTTTTTTTTGTAAAAATCATAAAAATATTTGTTTGCGCGCCCTAATATTATAATTTTTCATCATATTTTATCCGCAGTATAGGTCCAAAAGCATATTTATAAATGTTTTAACAAAAATATCCATTTCAAGGATAGGAAAAATCTGACTTTATTTTTGTAAAAAATCATATAAATATTTGCTTCCGCGCCCGAATTTTATGATTTTTTATCATATTTTAGCTAAAAGAAAACATTGCAACAAGAAAATTGCTATTTCAAGTGTGTTAGGTATTCTAGAATCCAGCCCATGTAGCTTACAATATACAACGTATTCATCAAAAATAGGTAAAATCTGACTTTTTTTTTTGTAAAAAATTATATAAATATTTGCTTCCGCGTTTGAATTTTATAATTTTTCATCATATTTTATCCGCAGTATATGTCCAAAAGCATGTTTATGAATGTTTTAACAAAATTATCTATTTCCAGAATAGGAAAAATCTGACTTTATTTTTGTAAAAAATCATATAAATATTTACTTCCGCACCCGAATTTTATGATTTTTCATCATATTTTAGCTAAAAGAAAACATTGCAACAAGTAAATTGCTATTTCAAGTGTGTTAGGTATTCTAGAATCCAGCCCATGCAGCTTACAATATACAACGTATTCATCAAAAATAGGTAAAATCTGACTTTTTTATTGTAAAAAAATCATATAAATATTTGCTTCCGCGCCCGAATTTTATAATTTTTCATCATATTTTATCCACAGTATAGGTCCAAAAGCATGTTTATGAATGTATTAACAAAAATATCCATTTCAAGAATATGTAAAGTCTGACTTTATATTTGTAAAAAATCATATAAATATTTGCTTCCGCGACCGAATTTTATAATTTTTCATCATATTTTATCCACAGTATAGGTCCAAAAGCATGTTTATGAATGTATTAACAAAAATATCCATTTCAAGAATATGTAAAGTCTGACTTTATTTTTGTAAAAAATCATATAAATATTTGCTTCCGCGCCCGAATTTTATGATTTTTCATCATATTTTAGCTAAAAGAAAACATTGCAACAAGAAAATTGCTATTTCAAGTGTGTTAGGTATTCTAGAATCCAGCCCATGTAGCTTACAATATACAATGTATTCATCAAAAATAGGTAAAATCTGACTTTTTTTGTGTAAATAATCATAAAAATATTTGTTTGCGCGCCCGAATTTTATAATTTTTCATCATATTTTATCCGCAGTATAGGTCCAAATGCATGTTTATGAATGTTTTAACAAAAATATCCATTTCAAGAATAGGAAAAATCTGACTTTATTTTTGTAAAAAATCATATAAATATTTGCTTCCGCGCCCGAATTTTATGATTTTTCATCATATTTTAAGTAAAAGAAAACATTGCAACAAGAAAATTGCTATTTCATTCTAGAATACCTACCACACTTGAAATAGCAATTTTCTTGTTGCACTGTTTTCTTTTACCTAAAGTATGATGAAAAATCATAAAATTCGGGTGCGGAAGCAAATATTTATATGAATTTTTACAAAAATAAAGTCAGATTTTACATATTCTTGAAATGGATATTTTTGTTAATACATTCATAAACATGCTTTTGGACCTATACTGCGGATAAAATATGATGAAATATTATAAAATTCGGGCGCGCAAACAAATATTTATATGATTTTTTACAAAAAAAAAGTCAGATTTTACCTATTTTTGATGAATATGTTGTATATTGTAAGCTACATGGGCTGGATTCTAGAATACCTAACACACTTGAAATAGCAATTTTCTCGTTGCAATGTTTTCTTTTAGCTAAAATATGATGAAAAATCATAAAATTCGGGCGCGGAAGCAAATATTTAAATGATTTTTTACAAAAATAAAGTCAGATTTAACATATTTTTAAAATGGATATTTTTGTTAAAACGTTCATAAACATGCTTTTGGAACTATACTATGGATAAAATATGATGAAAACTTATAAAATTCGAGCGCGGAAGCAAATATTTATATTATTTTTTACAAAAATTAAGATAGATTTTACCTAATTTTGATGAATACGTTGTATATTGTAAGCATCATTGGCTGGATTCTAGAGTACCAACCACACTTGAAATAGCAATTTTCTTATTGCAATGTTTTCTTTTAGCTAAAATATTATGAAAAATCATAAAATTCGGGTGCGGAAGCAAATATTTATATGATTTTTTACAAAAATAAAGTCAGATATTTCCTATTCTTGAAATAAATATTTTTGTTAAAACATTCACAAAACATGCTTTTGGACCTATACTGCGGATAAAATATGATGAAAAATTATAAAATTCGGGCGCGCAAACAAATATTTATATGATTTTTTACAAAAAAAAGTCAGATTTTACCTAGTTTTGATGAATATGTTGTATATTGTAAGCTACATGGGCTGGATTCTAGAATACCTAACACACTTGAAATAAAAATTTTCTTGTTGCAATGTTTTCTTTTAGCTAAAATATGATGAAAAATCATAAAATTCGGGCGCGGAAGCAAATATTTATATGATTTTTTACAAAAATAAAGTCAGATTTTTCCTATTCTTGAAATGGATATTTTGTTAAAATATTCATAAACATGCTTTTAAACCTATACTGCGGATAAAATATGATGAAAAATTATAAAATTCGGGTGCGTAAACAAATATTTTTATGATTTTTTACAAAAAAAAAGTCAGATAATACCTATTTTTGATGAATACATTGTATATTGTAAGCTACATGGGCTTGATTTTAGAATACCTAACACACTTGAAATAGCAATTTTCTTGTTGCAATGTTTTCTTTTAGCTAAAATATGATGACAAATCATAAAATTCGGGCGCGGAAGCAAATATTTATATGATTTTTTACAAAAATAAAGTCAGATTTTACATATTCTTGAAATGGATATTTTTGTTAAAACATTCATAAACATGCTTTTGGTCCTATACTGTGAATAAAATATGATGAAAAATTATAAAATTCGGGCGCGGAAACAAATATTTATATGATTTTTTACAAAAAAAAGTCATATTTTACCTATTTTTGATGAATATGTTGTATATTGTAAGCTACATGGGCTGGATTCTAGAATACCTAACACACTTGAAATAGCAAATTTCTTGTTGCAATGTTTTCTTTTAGCTAAAGTATGATGAAAAATCATAAAATTCAGGCGCGGAAGCAAATATTTATATGATTTTTTACAAAAATAAAGTCAGATTTTTCCTATTCTTGAAATGGATATTTTTGTTAAAACATTTATAAACATGCTTTTGGACCTACACTGCGGATAAAATATGATAAAAAATTATAAAATTCGGGCGCGCAAGCAAATATTTTTATGATTTTTTACAAAAAAAAGTCAGATTTTACTTATTTTTGGTGAATATGATGTATATTGTAAGCTACATGGGCTGGATTCTAGAATACCTAACACACTTGAAATAGCAATTTTCTTGTTGCAATGTTTTCTTTTAGCTAAAATATGATGAAAAATCATAAAATTCGGGCGCGGAAGCAAATATTTAAATGATTTTTTACAAAAATAAAGTCAGATTTAACATATTTTTGAAATGGATATTTTTGTTAAAACGTTCATAAACATGCTTTTGGACCTATATTATGAATAAAATATGATGAAAAATTATAAAATTCGAGCGCGGAAGCAAATATTTATATAATTTTTTACAAAAATTAAGTCAGATTTTACCTATTTTGGTTGAATACGTTGTATATTGTAAGCTTCATTGGCTGGATTCTAGAGTACCTACCACACTTGAAATAGCAATTTTCTTGTTGCAATATTTTCTTTTACCTAAAATATGATGAAAAATCATAAAATTCGGGTGCGGAAGCAAATATTTATATGATTTTTTACAAAAATAAAGTCAGATTTATCCTATTCTTAAAATGGATATTTTTGTTAAAACGTTCATAAACATGCTTTTGGACCTATACTATGGATAAAATATGATGAAAAATTATAAAATTCGAGCGCGGAAGCAAATATTTATATAATTTTTTACAAAAATTAAGTCAGATTTTACCTATTTTTGATGAATACATTGTATATTGTAAGCTACATGGGCTGGATTTTAGAATACCTAACACACTTGAAATAGCAATTTTCTTGTTGCAATGTTTTCTTTTAGCTAAAATATGACGAAAAATCATAAAATTCGGGCGCGGAAGCTAAAATTTATATGATTTTTTACAAAAATAAAGTCATATTTAACATATTTTTGAAATGGATATTTTTGTTAAAACGTTCATAAACATGCTTTTGGACCTATACTATGGATAAAATATGATGAAGAATTATAAAATTCGAGCGCGGAAGCAAATATTTATATAATTTTTTACAAAAATTAAGTCAGATTTTACCTATTTTTGATGAATACGTTGTATATTGTAAGCTTCATTGGCTGGATTCTAGAATACCTACCACACTTGAAATAGCAATTTTCTTGTTGCAATGTTTTCTTTTAGCTAAAATATGATGAAAAATCATAAAATTCGGGTGCAGAAGCAAATATTTGTGTGATTGTTTACAAAAATAAAGTCTGATTTTTCCTATTCTTGAAATGGATATTTTTGTTAAAACATTCATAAACATGCTTTTGGACCTATACTGCGGATAAAATATGATGAAAAATTATAAAATTGGGGCGCGCAAACAAATATTTATATGATTTTTTACAAAAAAAAAGTCAGATTTTACCAAATTTTGATGAATACGTTGTATATTGTAAGCTACATGGGCTGGATTCTAGAATACCTAACACACTTGAAATAGCAATTTTCTTGTTGCAATGTTTTCTTTTAGCTAAAATATGATGAAAAATCATAAAATTCGGGAGCGGAAGCAAACATTTATATGATTTTTTACAAAAATAATGTCAGATTTTACATAGTTTTGAAATGGATATTTTTGTTAAAACATTCATAAACATGCTTTTGGACCTATACTGCGGATAAAATATGATGAAAAATTATAAAATTCGAGCGCAGAAGCAAATATTTATATAATTTTTTACAAAAATAAAGTCAGATTTTACCTATTTTTGATGAATACGTTGTATATTGTAAGCTTCATTGGCTGGATTCTAAAATACCTACCATACTTGAAATAGCAATTCTCTTGTTGCAATGTTTTCTTTTACCTAAAATATGATGAAAAATCATAAAATTCGGGCGCGGAAGCAAATATTTGTATGATTTTTTACAAAAATAAAGTCAGATTTTTCCTATTCTTGAAATGGATATTTTTGTTAAAACATTCATAAACATGCTTTTGGACCTATATTGCGGATAGAATATGATGAAAAATTATAAAATTCGAGCGCGCAAACAAATATTTATATGATTTTTTACAAAAAAAAAGTCAGATTTTACCTATTTTTGATGAATACGTTGTATATTGTAAGCTACATGGGCTGGATTCAAGAATACCTAACACACTTGAAATAGCAGTTTTGTTGTTGCAATGTTTTCTTTTAGTTAAAATATGATTAGAAATCATAAAATTCGGGCGCGGAAGCAAATATTTATATGATTTTTACAAAAATAAAGTCAGATTTTTCCTATTCTTGAAATGGATATTTTTGTTAAAACATTCATAAACATGCTTTTGGACCTATACTGAGGATAAAACATGATGAAAAATTATAAAATTCGGGCGCGCAAACAAATATTTAAATGATTTTTTATCAAAAAAAAGTCAGATTTTTCCTATTTTTGATGAATACGTTGTATATTGTAAGCTACATGGGCTGGATTCTAGAATACCTACCACACTTGAAATAGCAATTTTTTTGTTGCAATGTTTTCTTTTAGCTAAAATACGATGAAAAATCATTATATTCGGGCGCGGAAGCAAATATTTATATGATTTTTTACAAAAATAATGTCAGATTTTTCCTATTCTTGAAATGGGTATTTATGTTAAAACATTCATAAACATGCTTTTGGACCTATACTGCGGATAAAATATGATAAAAAACTATAAAAGTCGGGCGCGCAAACAAATATTTATATGATTTTTTACAAAAAAAAGTCAGATTTTACCTATTTTTGATGAATACGTTGTATATTGTAAGCTACATGGGCTGGATTCTAGAATACCTAACACTTGAAATAGCAATTTTCTTGTTGCAATGTTTTCTTTTTAGCTAAAATATGATGAAAAATCATAAAATTCAGGCTCGGAAGCAAATATTTATATGATTTTTTACAAAAATAAAGTCAGATATTACATATTTTTGAAATGGATATTTTTGTTAAAACGTTCATAAACATGATTTTGGACCTATACTATGGATAAAATATGATGAAAAATTATAAAATTCGAGCGCAGAAGCAAATATTTATATAATTTTTTACAAAAATAAAGTCAGATTTTACCTATTTTTGATGAATACGTTGTATATTGTAAGCATCATTGGCTGGATTCTAGAATACCTACCATACTTGAAATAGCAATTCTCTTGTTGCAATGTTTTCTTTTACCTAAAATATGATGAAAAATCATAAAATTCGGGCGCGGAAGCAAATATTTATATGATTTTTTACAAAAATAAAGTCAGATTTTTCCTATTCTTGAAATGGATATTTTTGTTAAAACATTCATAAACATGCTTTTGGACCTATATTGCGGATAGAATATGATGAAAAATTATAAAATTCGAGCGCGCAAACAAATATTTATATGATTTTTTACAAAAAAAAAAGTCAGATTTTACCTATTTTTGATGAATACGTTGTATATTGTAAGCTACATGGGCTGGATTCTAGAATACCTAACACACTTGAAATAGCAGTTTTGTTGTTGCAATGTTTTCTTTTAGTTAAAATATGATGAGAAATCATAAAATTCGGGCGCGGAAGCAAATATTTATATGATTTTTACAAAAATAAAGTCAGATTTTTCCTATTCTTGAAATGGATATTTTTGTTAAAACATTCATAAACATGCTTTTGGACCTATACTGCGGATAAAACATGATGAAAAATTATAAAATTCGGGCGCGCAAACAAATATTTATATGATTTTTTATCAAAAAAAAGTCAGATTTTTCCTATTTTTGATGAATACGTTGTATATTGTAAGCTACATGGGCTGGATTCTAGAATACCTAA